>JAGGAS010037644.1:4779-30715 GCA_017657355.1 Termitomyces sp. K1Ac | reverse complement strand
ATAAATGGGCCATTATAAAAATTCAAGCATAGATCTTTTTTTCTTCTTTTAACTGGAGCTATTGAAAGTTGGAGCACCGGATCGATGGGTTTTGCCAAGAAGCGAAGATTACTCCTGAAGCGGAGGTCATAGGAGGGCAATATAAGGTTAAAATTCTTGAGAGCCCTATAACTAATGTACATATTGAACCGGTTATTATATAGGCCTTCAAGCTGTTACGAAACCTCGATTGTCTCTGAAATCTGATGCTGGTGGAACTTAACACCGATACTCAAGAGTCTCATGCAGACCTAATGAATCGCAAAGTACTACATGAGTCATGAACAGCTGTACTACTTGAGGAAATGTCTAGATCCTCGGGTCTATTTAAGGACGATTCGAAGTCCCCTCCGTCTTCAATACTCCAAAGATGCCACCAACACCTCTTTTATCATTAGCCCTCGGTGCTGCTTTAGTATTATTTTGGGTAAAAAAGAGCCGCAAAACACATCCTCCTCTACCTCCCGGGCCTCCCGGTGATCCCTTCATAGGCCATCTACGAAAGATTCCCTCCGAAAATCAAGACGTAGCCTTGTACAATTTGGGAAAGACATACGGTATCATTTAACTGTAAAGCGCTTTAGACTCTCATGCACCATCTACCCAGGAGACGTTATGTATCTCGAAGTGCTTGGACGACCAATTATTGTATTGAATAGTGTTGAGGCCGCAGTAGATCTCTTGGACAAGCGAAGTGCCAATTATAGCGATAGGCCCTACTTTCCTATATTTGAACTGTGCGTCTACTACTCGGTAGACTGAGTCTGGCTAATGTCATAACAGCATGGGCTGGAGGGAGGCACTGACCTTCACAGGATATGGGAAATCTTTCCAGAGATATCGAAGGATGCTCCAAGAACATCTTAAGTCAACAAAAATTACTCCTTATCAACCAATCCAAACTCAAGAAACTCGTATTCTTCTCCGAAACCTGCTTTCAGATGAATGCAATAGGGAGCAATGGTTACGGCGGTGCGAGTTCTTATTTCTCAACTAGTATATTGGAATAATGAACATTGAGCATACGTCGATCGTTAGGTTTTCAACTTCTATCATCATGCGAATAGCATATGGTCACCAAATCACTTCTGACGAGGATCCGTATCTTCAAATCACCGAAGACACTAGTCATGCTCTAGGCAATGCTGGTTCGCCAGGAAACACACCAGTTGATTTCTTCCCGTTTCGTGAGTGATAAATGAACTCAGAGGTCCGCACAATAGCCCACTATGATGTCTCCAGTTAAATATTTCCCGTCGTGGTTTCCTGGCGCATATTATGCCGGATTTGCACTCAGCCAAAGAAATGCTATCAGGAGGTTGCATGATCACCCTTTTGACAACGCTAAAGCAGAGCTGGTGCGTCCTCCGGCTCAGATCTGATTTATGAGCTCAAAAACTCTTAGTTGGCAGGAACGGCCAAGCCTTCATTTGTATCTCACATGTTAGAATCCCTCAGCTCTAGTGAACCCGACAATTCAAACGACCTTGATATAAAGGGCACAGCAGGTCAAATGTACTGTGCCGGAGCAGAGACGGTAAGGAGAACGAATGTGATATTTTCTAGCTCATGCCTGCATTCAGACGTGGACCACATTGTCCATCTTCTTCTTGGCAATGATTCTTTACCCGGAATGTCAGAAACGAGCCCAGCAAGAGATAGACTCTATTATAGGACCGGGGCATCTTCCCGAATTTTCTGATCGAGAATCTTTGCCCTATATTGAATGTATCCTCCAAGAAACTTTGAGGTTCGTCTCTTTGAAATGTACCTCATCATGCAGCCTGAACAATATCTTCGTTTGTAGGTGGAACCCGGCAGTGCCATTAGGTATATTCTGTTACAACAAGAGTGTAACCGTAATACATGGATGATCTCGTTCGTAGGTGTGCCGCATCGTTCTTTAGGAGATGACATCTATCGTGGGATGTTCATACCCAAGGGTTCTCTCATGATAGCGAACACCAGGTCATTATTGAGATCGTCATCTAGGCATTGAGGACTCAATATAGGCTTAATCATTGTTTAGAGGCATGGCGCTCGACCAGAGCATTTATACAGATCCACAAACTTTCGACCCGTCCCGTTATCTTCCTCTACCTGAGGGAAAACACGAGCCGTATCCAAATGGTCCATTTGGTTTTGGACGTAGGTAAAACTACCCCCTTGTGGATCCTTATATACAGACTGAGAGGAACCCAGAATATGCCCTGGGCGTCATCTTGCTGATGCTAGTTTATGGATTGCCATGGCATCGATTCTGACAGCTTTCGACATACTCAAACCTATCGGGGTCGATGGTAAGGAGATAACACCTGAAGTCAAATTTACTAGTGGCATTACAAGGTATCTCTCTTCCATGTTGCAATTTATTACCTTTCGAACATTAGTATCGTCGATAGGTATAATGTATTACGTTTACATCATTTGTTTGTCCTTTCTGAGTCTTGTTTTCGACCTGACTTTGGACGTATGTCATTTTCCAATCCCACTTGATGGACTTTGACCGAGAAGCTTGATTTCTAGCCAATATATCAGAACCTCTTGTCAAAGTGCGTACCCACCACATCTGATCTAACAATTTACTAAACTAAGGTAGAATGCAACAGGTTGTAAGCTCGACCTTAGCATGTAGGATGCTCTTGGACCTTCGAGCATCCTCATCAGGTCAGACGTACATAAGCACTATGAGTAGGCTCGACTTTGTGCAGAATGTAGAGACGGAGGAGGTTTAGAGACTGCAGCCGGCGATGCCGCTATCTTCACCAGATGGATACCACAGAGGAGAGGAGTGAAGCTTTTCAGTAAATTTTTAACTCAATAGACAATGTCAGGATTTTCTGCTATTTTCTAGAAGATGAGTGAGGCATAAATTAGTCGATCGATAGTACTTATCCTCGATTTGTAAAGCAATGCGACGACTTTTGACGATGAGTCCGAGCCCTCGCTGGTGCGAATGGTCTGAGCTTTAATGTAATCTTAGTGCAGACAATATGAGCAGATCTAGAGAGCACACAAGTGCAGCTCAGAAGTTCTTTCGAAAGCCTTTGTTCAATGTTTTGGACACACAGAGTCGATAAATCGGGAAATGTCACGTGTACACAAAAACTCTATCCTCCTCTCAACCACTCTTCCCCCGAAAAAATGGTAAGTTCTTTTTGCTGCTTGACAAAACGTTTTCTGATCATATGAGACTAGCGGCCTATTCTATTACAAGGTGATTTCATCCAGAAAATGCAGAAGATCGATCTTTTGCTCAACTGATAATAGGTCACGAACGGTCCTTGACCCAGATCAAGTTTAACACAGAAGGCGACCTACTGTTCTCGTGCTCGAAAGATCATGTTATAAATGTCTGGTACTCACACAATGGAGAGCGGCTGGGGACATACCAGGGAAACAATGGAACGGTGTGGACAGTAGACGTTGATTGTGGGTTTTCTCAGCGTCTCCATTTATGCTTTCAACCTGAACTAGAGCCAAAGCAGAGTCAAGATTCATGGTATCTGGCTCTGCCGACAACACCATGCGACTATGGGCGGTCCAGACGGGCAAATGTCTCTACACCTGGGAGTTCCCGACAGCAGTTAAGAGGGTGGCTTTTAGAGAAGATGATAGCCAGATAGTATGCATTACTGAACAACGTATGGGCTACCAGTGCACGATACGAGTCTTCAATATCAACCGGGAGGGTGAGGGAACAAATCGTGCGTCCAAAACTTTTTTCTTCCGACTTCTTGTCTGACTCTTTTTCGGCACCGCAGAAACCAAAGAGCCATTGTACATGTTCAACCCTATCGGCTCAAAAGCGACCGTGTGCGCGTTCACGTCAGTGAATAACATTATTATCACTGGGCACGAATCTGGAAAGGTCGCCCTTTTCAATGTCAAGACTGGCGAAGAGGTGGACAATAATGAAAGGGCTCATAGTGATACGGTTACCGATCTCCAATTAAGCAAGGACGGCACGTACTGCATTACCAGCAGCAAGGACAAGTCTGCTCGGATACACGATACAAAAACACTGATGGTTATGAAGACATACACAACCGAAACACCTCTGAATAGTGCGTCTATCACGCCTGGACGGCCCTACGTAAGTCGTTCAGAAATATCTGGTAGGAAAACGAGACAATTTCTGATTTGGGCCTCTCCTAGGTTCTCTTGGGTGGTGGACAAGAGGCCATGATTTGCGACAGCTCTTCGCACACGATGATTGATTTGGCTCACAAGTGTTTACGTAAACATCATATGGGTGTCCTCCGAGTTGTACTTGAGTTATAAATGACCATGGCCGATATCAAGAAAATCGGCCCTGTCTAACACGTCTTGACTCGAAGTTTGACGACATCCTTCTTGTCTAATCCTTTCTCAAGCCTTCGTTTTTCAACTCTCGAGCTTCAAGCTTCCAGCCCTACGACTTTCTATGGCTGCTACGACACTACTCTACGGTCTTCTTCTCTCATCACCAGCCCTTGGACTCCGAGATCACAATGGTGGTAGCCACAACCCCCTCCGACGCGCGAGTCCTTCATCTTCACGAAAGGTACCTGAACAAGGTTTCTACGACCCTCGCGACAATGGAGGGAGCTTTCTAACAGTACGTATACCACGCTAGGTGTGCGCGGGAGCGCTAGATCATACTTACTGTGTACGCAGAAAATACCTGTCACATTCCCGATGGGGCAAGGGGAACCAGTGAACGCAATAATATCAGGTAATTCCGACGAGGCTGTGCTCGTGGACTCTGAGGCCGACGGTGGCCTGAGGAACTATTTCGAGTGCGTGCTTGTCCAGTTGACAATCTTGTCAAAGCCGCATGACGTGCGAGCGTCTGCTGATTGGGTTATATCTAGATCTCTTGGGTTCTCGGGTGAATGCCTTGGACAGAAGGAATCCACTCATCAGGCGGTGAACCTTGGGGACGGGCATGGATATCGTGCGTTTTAGACCTGCCATGAACGATACTGTCCTACTGATTTAGTCGCCTCAGTAAATGAAACAGCTGTCATTCGGTGGAATTATGGTGACCCGTCGTTGGGCACCTGTAAAGAGACGATACAGGGAGGTGACCACTTCCGATATTGGATACAGAACGGGCCGGAAGCAAATAGGTATGTTACGTTACTCGCCTTCTTGCTGAGTCTCATCATTGGCAGCGGAGCGATCTTTATGGCTGTCTCGTACGAGTTACCGCTTGCCCGTAAGTCCTTATATGATGTTCTCTAAAATCTTCCTTTGATCAATCATGTCAGAGCAACACGACATCGTTCCCAATGGATACAATTTTGGTCGGTTCGTCCTTTTTGGCTTCCTTCTCCCTGTGGTATATTAAGATCGCGTCGTTCAGAGACTGGCTCATAGGAAATATAACTCAATCTCCAATACCTACACCGACGTTAACCAATGCAACCACTTATAGTGGCTCAACCTCTGCCAATGGCTATACATACCAAAGCGACATCCTCTATGTCTCGGGATTACTCTCAAACACTAGCGATGGAATTAACCACAATGTCACCGTCGCTGTCAACGCAATGAACGCGGTAGACGGTCTCGTCGCCATATTAACTGTGAAGATCACGGAAAAACCTCAGACTACATCATCGTGAGTGCTTCGAATCAGGTCATTGGAATGATGCAACGGTTCATCTTTTCTTTCTCTCATCAGGGGCACAATCGGTTCTCCGCCAATAAGCGTATGGTCAATCCTTCCTTTGGCAAGTCTTTCATTACTGGCTCTTTGACGATATTCTGGACATTCTTTGTTTACGAGGCCATAGAATTACTTCCTCTTACTAATTTCATTTTTTGCTGGCCCAATTATGACACGTTACCTATACCCAATTGACAACTCGCAACGCTCATCTGTATCCACATCGGACCTGTAACTAACCTACTTACCACATATTTTATATGGCGCGATACTCATAGACAGCATTCCTATTCCTGGTCCTTTGGAGTCACCTCCGACTCCCTTGCCTGTTGCCCTTCAACAGATAGTTAAAAGTCACTGATTGGCTTCGGTGGACCCCAATCCTCTCAAGCACACCGTTATACCATACTCAGAGATACCCATCATGTCCAAGAAATCCGGCAGATTCATTATCGTCGACAACTCCACTATCCATGACGCAAGTGACGATGCTGATTTATCTCGCTCCCGAAAACGCCAACGAACACAGGACGAACCGCAGTCGCCGACGATGGCAGGCACGTTCAAGCGGAAGTACACGTCTGAACTTCGAACTTCGCTCAAATCAGACTACGATGGGACTCAGATACTTATTCATGATCCCACATATTACTTCGAGGATGATCGCGAGGCCGATTGTTTCATCAGAGTGGAGAAGATTTTGTTCAAGGTAAGAGGATTTCTTTTATGATGTCAAGACAGGCAAGATGAGCGAGCAATGGTCACAGGTTCATAGCAATTTACTGTTTATGTCGAAGTTGATGGAGAGAAGGATAACTGGTCGTGCTGAGCCGACGACTGGCCAAGATCCACTTGAGCTCTTTGGGACATCGGTGACAGAGTTCCGTGCGTTGATGTGGGCACGGTATGCTAAGTGAGTTATTGCTCCATTTCAGAAATTAAATTCATTCTTCACACCACACACCACATTTGCTCAGTGAAGATGATGCTGAAGGCCAACCAAGGGCCCTCGAAGACCTTGAGCGTCTCCTGTCCCTCGCCACAGTGACAAAGAACTTTGGATTCGACCGTCTACACGATTGGACAATCGACTCAATGCGCCACGCCTTTTCATCCAACTCCCCTCTCGTTGGCTCCTGTTCTTCCGCCGTACTCACGCGTATAATCGAGATTGCTTCCCAATATAAAGCCACAGACTTACTCGAAGCTGCCGTATCGAAATGGTGTGAGCGCATCCGCCGGAAAGATAGCCCCGCTGTACCTGCGATACTGGCTGCAGACGAACACAAACTAGAGAAGCTTGCCGGTGTAGCGTATTATGCGCATCTCCTCGAGACAATCGAACAGGCTCCGTCGCCGATAGCGGACAGCCCTCTGCGCATCCTGGCTGACCCAAAGCTCGGCTCGAAACAGATCATAAGATTACTTTCCGGACATCTGTCCCTTGTAAACTTCAGCGAACGCTTCAAACGACGCGCACCGAAGATGGAGTGTGCAGAATCCTGTACTGTTGACGCACACAAGTCATGTACACTCGTCTGGAACGAGCGGTGGCAAGCTGCGGCGGGTTCGCGAAGGGTGCTTGCGCTTTGCTCGGCGGATGTACTGGGACTTATGGCCGAGATGAGCGAACGACTGAGTGGCCTTTGACGATTTCTGTACTGCATTGACGAAACCATTTGGACGCTTCAGTGCTGCCGCGCACCTGCCTTTTGGTTCTCCGTCAAGAATGCTCTCCGTTACCGATGACTTGAAAATTGATTTTGTTATTTACAACTATGCGCAGTACATCAAGGAGGTCCGTTCCCTCTTGTTTATATCGAAACGCGATTATCTCATTTCCAAACTGTACTAGAATTACGTGTCACCATGTATTGAAGACCAGACAGTCGAAGAGGTTAGTGGTGTGATACATGAATCAGAATCGTTACGACGCTACTTTCCTAGTGTTTTGGGACATACAACGATACTCAATATCAAATTACGACTCTCGACCAAGACTGGCGTTTGTGGACATTTCAAGTTTGCACTCAATGGGGCTACTTTACCGTTCGTCAGCGGTACATCGTCGACTCATGTCGCTCCTGATAACTCCTATTCTGTAGACCGCTCCACCGGACCAAAAACAACCGCGTATCATCTCTCGGCGACTGACTCTCGAGTATTTGTCCAAGATCTGCAAGCAGGTGCGAACCAGGAACATGGGTTTCATTCAAACCAATCATCTGCTTACTGTTTTCTCAGGCATATCCTCCAGGAAAATTTTTCACTGTCCCCAGTCTGCCCAACATCACAGCAGTGAACGCTCTTGGAGATTTTGATATTGCTGCTGACCGCCTTGCATTTATCGATGGAGAAGGTTCGTTCATCGTCCTTCCCAAGTGTATGTATGCATTCTCAAGATGAATGGTTGTAGTTGATCCCTGGCGACCCGATACCCCTCATAGCCAGTTCTACGCCAAAGACAGGCCTGATACCACCCTTCGTCCGTTTAAGCTTATACCCGGTTCGTTAAATCTTCTGTTTTTCGTCAGGCTTCGTCTTATGGATCGCTTCAGGCGCTGTGCACCATTGGGACGAGTGGGGACTTCTTGATTCCAACGATGAGCCTCCCGAGATCCAGAAAATACACGGAGAGATGATCGAGTTCGTGACTGCTTGGTTGAAGGATTTCAAAGCGCCTGAGAAGAATTAAACTCGTACTTCCAATATCTTGGAAACGTGCAAGACGATACTCGAGTTCGTGTGTCTAGGGAGCGTCATGTGTTCGAAATTAACAATAATTCGTCCTGGAAGGTACTTTTAGATATTCAAGTCTCAGCTGCGACAATGTGACTACGTACCCGTGTATAGAGGCTTCAACGACCTGGTATCAAAGAAGGGGGTCCGGAAGTTGAAGTCTCGAATCAGACTCGGCGTGACTATCCTTAGGTTACACGTATCTTGCTCCATGTCTAGCACAAAAGGCTGCTCTAGATAGTACAGTTCTTGCCGCGATTCCTTGGATATATTCGCCGATTCAAAAGCCTTCAACATCCGTTTGAGGACATCGTCCTCGACGAGTTTGCTCTGAACAATGAGTCTCTGCATACCCCAACGTTTTGTGTCACGAGCTATGCGTAGTAGCTTGACGGACCACGGCAGTCCAGAAGGTCCAATCAGGTCGGTGCCATTATAAAAGTTATCCGGAAAATCGACCGGCTTGTTATTTTGCACTATGCGGAAGCGTATCTCGCTGGTCGTGTTTGGAAGTCTTGGGTCGTGGTGCCAATACAGAAAGCCTTTGGTGCCAGCGGGAAACGGTTGTCTGACGTGGTCTATGACATCGTAGTTGAAACGGACGTTGACGTGCTTTCCGCTCTTCATGTGCCACGCGATACAAGGCCAGGTCACTCCGGAGAAGTCTATGAAATCTCTGGCTTCTAGACGATCTGGGTCAAGGGGAATGTTGCCTCTCACTGCGACAGTATTTTTGGCTGCTGAAGGGGCTGCTTTGCCCCATACATTTCGAGTGAACTGAATTGGAGGCTGTCGAAAAGATGCGCTTTTCGGTAAGAAATGACGAGCCGGATTTAGCATTGGATGTTGGCAGTGGCGACAGAACGACGCGTTGGACTAGGTCTCTCTGTAGGATAGTATGGATATTGGAGAAGAAGTCAAGATGTTAGGCTCACTTCGTGGAAGTTGATTAACCTCGGTTTCTTGTTAACAATGCCGCAAACGAATGTACTCAAAAAGTTCGAAAAGCTCAAAAGTATTTTCACTTTCCAGTAAATGTATTCTACATAACATTGGCCCAGTGGAAGAGCTCGCATCTATCTGTACTAGGCGACAATAAAAGTGATAAAGACATAGGCGCCAATGGCTCCAGCTGCTAACCTGATGACCAGAAGGAGACGATTATTAACCGTGTCCACATTATAGTGAGTACCAGTCGACCGAAGCATGACAAACATAGAATACGCAGGCGTATGTTCTCCTAAACAGAATGCTTGATACAAATCCGTTGGGGAGCCTACATAAGAAAACGAGTCAAAAAATAATCGACGCTATTCCTATGAGTACTGACCGCCAACAATGACACTCAATACAAGCCCAAGGATATAGAGTACAACAAAGATGAGAGCTTGGAGAAATAGCGACAAAAGGTATCAGACCCCGTCTACTGTCCTCATCCCCCTCCAGACATACTTCAACGTTCTATCCTGCCATGTCAACAACGCCGCGACCACGAGACTTTTCTATCAATACAATCTATACCTCTTGAAGCTGCTTGAAGTATACGAGTGGTTGGCAGTCTATAACTATCACTCAGGTTTCTTCAATCGACGCCGCGCAGAAATGGCTGTCAGTGACTACTCACAGTGGGGACAACGCGACAACGCGACAACGATCTCCTCTCAGAGTACGTTTACAGCCACCCCAAGACCTCACAAGCCTCCGATCTGTGACAAAAAGGCCTTAGTATGAAGAAGATATACATGATATATTTATGGACGATTATGGTCTGCACTCAGAGATTCGTAACCGCTATAATTTCGTTGTACTACTTACATCGTTTGTCTACAATACGAACGTCACAACTCGAGCTAGCCGAATGCATCGAATTAACTGCTACTAGAGATCAAGGAATGCAACTTGTGACGCGACTGGGCGCGACTATACTAAAAGATCATTTAAGATGAACGTAAAGAAGACATACGCGGCAAGCGCCCCCGCCAACACTCTGATCGGAACAGAGATCGGCCAGGTTGAGAATGTCAGTACTTGGTAGGAAGCACCGACGGATTGAAAGAAAGCAAACAAAGATCCTGCAGGCGTGAAACCTCCATAACAAACCGACTGAAATCCTGCTGCTGGGGAGCCTAATTTATATGTACGATGAGAGACGAACTTGAATATCGGCAGTAGATACCGATCGAGCGTCACTAACCAGCAATGATACCACCCACCCCGAACCCAACGACAGCGAGTACAGCAAAGAAGGCGAGATAAAGGAGGAGAACAGGCAACAAAAGGATCTCTGGCCCAATCAATATAAGTAGAGATATGAAGAGCGCCAAGCGAGGGTACATTTCCACTGAAAAAGATCGCTGTGAATTAGCGCCTCGATCCGATTTGTATCGATGAGGCGTGTACATACATATTTTGTGGAATTCGCTTGCCAGAAACCATTCATAAAGACTAGAACCCGTTTGTTTGATCCATTCATAGATCGGGGGTATGATTTCAGCAAAAAAGCTGCCTTGAACAACCAAACTTAGGTATTAGCGCCGCGCAGTTCGTCGACTTTGAAGGCTGTGTAACTCTACCTATCTGAGCAAACAGTCCGAGGAACCATTGCAGGATCCCTTCGACAGGAGTAGGGTTCTGGGTCTTGGGTTCAGCAAAGACAGTAAGCGCTGCTGGAAGATACATCCGAAAGCTTTGAAAGCGTCGTGATGGGTTACGCTTCGAACATTCTCGTATTTAAGTAGTCCATTAAACAGCACCGTGGTATATGTGGCATATCTTGTCCAATCCTTGACGCCCGAACTTTCCGGTAACCGTATCAACAATGCAAGATCTATGTCTTCGGTTCTTTCTCTGGAAAGTAGTCAGTCAGACTCGAAGATGATTGTCGAGTACCGAGTACCGAGTGACAAGGCATACTCACGTTCTTTCTCGAGAGTGGCAGATAATTCTTCATATGCCTGTTGAAAAGAGTATTAGGACCAGCTTGAACCTGATAGTATATACCAGTGGAAGTTTGACCTTTTTCTCATCTGAAGCAAGATTATCCCAGTACTCGTTAAATGTGCTCGCATGCCCATCTGGATGTTTCTCATTCCATGGAGCGTAACCGCACGTATTCTAGAAGTTGGGCAAATTGATGTATTCAGTACAGACAGAGCAAAAGGGAAACATACTGCAGTTCAAATTTCTCCTGCTCCGAAGTTGCAACTTTGGCCTGAAGAACATGAATTTGCTTCCGAAGTGCGGAATTTTCGACCTTCAACTTTGTCATGCTAGACTCTGTCGCCTCATTCGACACAGAACGGGGCGAATCATCAGAGCTTTGTCTTGAAAGGTCTGAAGAGTTTGGAGACTACGGTGTACAACAATGTAGACACTTCCAGCAACTCAGATGCTGTATACGTACTAAATAATTTACTACCCGGATTGGTAGTACCATGTTTCGAGAATTGAATGGGTCCATCCTCTGATACAATTCGGAACCGCCAAGGTAGTTTCTCTGCGAATAGATAAGTCAAACAAATCCACGAGAATGGAAACACTGAGCACTCAGCATTTACCATAAAGCATCATCGACGTAGCCAATGCCATTGCTGTCACGCTCCACCCAATCCGGAGTCATGGAGTTTGAGCGAGAACAAAAGGATCCCGATCAACATGAGTAGGGACATAAAGATCACCATGCGAGGGCGTGTTTCCACTGGAGACCAAATGTTCTACTTGGGCGCCTGGCCTCCTTGAAGGAGTTGATCGTGACTGCCAACATACGTGACTATATTTGCTCAAGAGTTGTTCGCCATTCTCGGCAATGAAATGATCTTGCGTATTGTGGAGTGCGACCGGAAACCATTTAAGAAGACTGGAACACTTTTTAGTCCACCCGTGGATTGAGGGTACGATTACAAGTCTCCAACAAATTTCGGTATTAGTTTGGTCTGGGCGCAATTCGTTGACTTGAAGATTGTTGTAACTCTGCCTATCTGGGAAAACAGTCCGAGGAACCAAAGTAGAATTGTCTTCACAGGAGTGGGCTCTGGGGTTCAGCAAAGAGAGTAAGCGCCGCTGAAAAATACATCAAGAGGGTGTGGATGAGTATTAGTCCTGAGGCCTGAGGCCCGAACAATCACAAGTACAGCGTCTAGTCGGATGCATCCGGAAAGGTTATGTCGAGGCGCCTAAAACTCTGGATATACTTATGACCTTATGCATTGTGATGACCAAGTGATGACAGAAAAAAAAAGATTTCCGACTACATAGAACATTGAACACAGCCACAATAAGTCGAGACCATTACATGACATCAGCTTCAACAAGTGCGTTTAAAGTTTATGATGGCAAGCTTCAGAGCTGGTACCTTTACAGCTTGTCTTTTTCGCCCACTCTCGCCCTGTTTGATTCTCAAACAGGCCGCCCGACCTTTCAGGCCGCCATTTGGTGTCTTGTTTGAATCCTGTGTTACTAGATGCCTTACACGCCTTGCTTGTCTTCTAGCCGCTACTGATAGATCCCACGTCGAGTTTCTGTTCATATGAACGTCTGGAGCTTGTCCAGAGTGCTCCAGATCACGACTAAGAAACTGGCTCCAAGCACGTCGCACTTCGGTAAACTTCACTAATCCCATATCTCCCTTGTAGCAGGAGCTTACATATACGCCAAAACTACGGTATCTTTAGACTTCTTGAAAGTCAGTCGCAACTTGTCGCAAGGCTGTTCAGGAAGACAATCAGTTGCCTCCAGTACGGATGTTATGCCGACCACTGTTTCTAGTATGTTGTGTGTGCGTGTGGGCCATTCCGGATCTCGGTGGAGGTTGATCGAGATAACTCCGCTGACGTCATAATTCCCACCGATAATGATATTCCATCTACATAAGGGGGAGAGGCTCCTCGTCTTGTCTTACACGTCGAGGACAGTGAGTTAATTCTACATACGGCCAATATTTACAGGTGCGGTGGTCCAATTTTTTACCTGCCATAACAGACACATATTACAACCCAATCCTAGACGTCCACATATCGGAACTTAACTGATCATTCGTTCTCAGATAAAGGGGTGACGCCGACAGCATACGTTACACACGTTCGGTATGGCCGAACCATTGTTTAACGATGGTCGTGTCCTCAAAAGAGATGCCCCCACGACAAGCGTTCGCAAGATTCATAGCGGTCTCGATGCTGAAAAAGGCAATTTAGTAGCATCCGTGACACAGCAGACACGTGAGGCGCTTTCTTCTCGTCGTTTCGAGACACATCCCCGTTCTTTCTAAGTTGTACACTTTGAATTTTCTATCAACGATGCTAACTTCTCTATCTATCAAATTTTAAGAGCCATCTCACGAGAGTACAACTTCGACTTCAAGCGGTACAGGTACGAAAGTTCTATCGAATTCTACCACACTCTAGTTTGTTCCTGACCAACCATCTTTAGTCTTTTATGTCACTCTGTTGTCTGGTGTCTCATCAAACGTTGAAGAGGAACCCTCCACCTTCAGAGGCACAAGTAATCCTCGTGGCCTTATGTTTGGCTATGCCGGGGAAGTGCAGCCAGATAGCCCACGCTTTGCTCAAGATCCGGCTACGTCCAGTCTTGAATATTCTACTCGTTCCGGGCCCCCGTTGTATCCTAGACCTTTGACGACACGCCACATGCAATCTTCGTCCTCTTACAATCCAGCATTCAGTAGTACACAAAATCCAGGATATTCTACAGGAAATCCATCCCCATCTCTTCCTTTTGGTAGCCCTCCATCACCTTACGATCAGCGGATGGACTTCAGGCAACTTCCTCAGCAACCCATAAATATAGAACATCCCCCGTCATTCGCCTACCCTGATCCACATCGTCCCCCTGGTATCGTGAATGGTAGTACTATGAGTCACAATGTTCATGCAAACTATCAGACGTCTCTACAACCTCCACAGACTTTTCAAATTACTGGACATTCCCTTGAGGGTTCATCTGGCGCCCATCGTCCCTTTGGTAATGTGGGGCCATACTTGCAGGCGCGTTCACCTCCCCACCACACCTCCCCGCCACTTGTATCCGGTGGATATATATCAACCCGCCCTTTTCATCCCATCAATATCAATTACTCACCTCCAAATTCTGCTCCGCCCTATGGTTACCCGCCTCCGCAAGGTTACTCGCCATCACCTCCTATGTATTCACCCTATTCTGCTTCATCCTATAATCAGCCGCGGTCTTCGGAGGCCGACAGACAAGGAACATGGTGGTATGGCCCCCCTCATGCAGCTATGGTACCCCAGCAGCAGTTCAATGGGAATGCGAGTTATCAAAATTGGCCTGGCTCATATCCCATGCATCCTCAGAGCAATCCTTATCACGCATCCACTCCTTCACCACCTATGAGTCCCCCGACATCACCAAAATCAGCCCGTCTGGCATCGCCCGAAGAACGCTTCAATGTAGGAGTCGGTCCCGGTGCTGGATTCAGAGGTAGAGGTGGCAAGAAGCCACTGGTGCGTCGCTCTTACCATCCTAACCCTCCCGCGCATCGTTCGGAATGGGTGATGTGGGCTGGAAATGTACCGTCGGATGCAACACATGACGAATTGTGGCGCTTCTTCACGAAATCTGGAGCAGGCATCACGGACGCTCCCGCGAAGAGTGGAGTGCTGTCGATTTTCCTTATTTCACGTTCAAGCTGCGCATTTGTCAACTATGAGACAGAAGCCTATCTGAATGCGGCTATCGAGCATTTTAATGGGCGTCCTCTACGTCCAGGAGACCCACGTTGTCCAAAGCTCGTATGTCGGATCCGGAAGAGGGACGACGATTTAAAAGCTGGAGTTGGCGGCCAGAGAGGAATAGGCATGCATCTACGCTGGATCAAGGAACAGAAGGCAAGGGTGGCAGAAGGGAAAGGCGTGTCTTCGACAGAGACATCGTCAGTCTTTGATGATGCATCTTCAGATAAATTGCCGGAAATATCGTCACTTTCCATCTGCAGTGATGACGATCTAGGGGCCCGGCGTAGACGACAATCAAGCTCGGGGTCATATGCATCAACAACTTCAAGCTTGCTGTCGCGCTTTTTCCCTCAACGTTACTTCATACTCAAGTCATTGACCCAAGTAATCCTTATCTTCTTTCAATTATCGAAAATGTTATCTAACAGCTTTTATACAGTTTGATCTGGACCTCAGCAAGGAGAAGGGATTGTGGGCAACACAGAAACATAACGAAGGAATTCTTGACCAAGCCTTTCGCACCAGCCAGGACGTTTATCTGATCTTCAGTGTAAACAAGAGTGTGGACAGCCAGCTCCGATGGCATGATCCGATCATACCATACATCTCACGTGCTAACTACCGGTAAGCCAATATCATTGTACATCCTGCTTAGCCGAATTACATATTCATAGTCACGGCTACATATAAGAATTGGACGTCTCTGAACATCTCTTCAATGACAAGTCTAACCATACTTCCAAACGAGGTCCTAGAGCATATCCTTCTCGTCCTGGACCCTGTTGATGTGGCGCAAACATCCCAATGCTGCCAACTTCTTCGGCTCATGCTGTATAACCCTAAAGATCAACTTCTCTGGCGGGAGCTCTATCTCACGCTACCATTAGACGACCCCAGAAGCTGTGTTTCTCTGCAGGGTGCGAGGAGACGCGATATTGAATGGAGGGAGATGCTACAGCGTTTCATCAGAGCCAGGACAGTGTTGTATAATCCTAGCTTGTCTCGTCCCGGGGAGAGATTGACGACGCTATATACGTTGCTGGAGCTGGTGACGTGGGTGCCGCCATTGTCGCACATCGATGATTTCGAAAATATATCCCGCAACCTTGCTTGGGTTGTCGCTACCCTCCGAGGGAGCTCTTTCTTTGACATTACAGAACTTAGTACATCGGCGACTGAGGAGGAATGGCAGCTATGTGCACGCCTGCACACTCATTTTGGACTCACGGTCAAAGATCTCACTAGGCCAGGGAGAGTGCGATCTCGTGCGTTCGTATATGATATGCGGAATTATTGTCCGGACAACCTTTACGGTCCGCTGAATAGGGTGGGAGGCGTCAATTGGGTGCATATGCGGGCGATCCATCACGTTGTGTCGATGCATATCGTCGATTTGCAAGAGGAGGACGCTAGCTTCCAGTTCGCAATCTTCCCGATGAGTATACAGACAACTCAGATCATACTCCCGCCGGGGACGAATCTTGATGAGGAGGAGGACTGGGCGGGGGTCTCAGGGTCATGGAAAGTTTCATTCTGCTTCTGTGACCATCGAGAGCTTCTCAGTACGTATATTTCTCCTCGTAACTGCATATGCGTGTTAACTGGTAGTGTAGGGTATAACGAGACCGAGGTAACAACTACTGACTTATAGTGATTTGTACCAGCTGAAGCGTATACTCTACAGCTCGATGCGGATGGAAATCTCGATAAGTCGATTTTCGAGGAAGCAGATTTTGGCGAAGTTTACCGGACATTAAATGTGACGCTGAAGAAGGTGAACTCCACTCCTGACCCAAAGAATCCAAAACGGCCCATTATAAAATTCGTTGGGGAAATGTCGGATGCTACGTCAACGATGAATGGCACTGTGCGAATGACTACCGATGGTCAAGTGCAATGGGAATTTGTACGATCTTCACAAACTCTGAATTGTAACAAACGTTCTCATCGGTCATGCATAGATATCTGGTGAACAGGCTCAAGCAGTTTGGTAGTGAGTCTCTCATGGTCTCTTGGCAACTGCCGGTATTTATCATATCGCAGCTCTATTGGAATCCAGGTAGGTGGATTGCGTTCCCCGTTCGGCGTACTTGGGTCCTGGACCACTGTATTTCATGATTCGGACGATCCAGTGGGTGAGTATCCACGCACAATGAAAGCCTGTGGACACCGCTTATGACTGTCTTCTAGGACCGTTCTGGCTGAGGAGAGAATCGGCTGCCCCAGACCTTCCGATACATCACGTCTCATTGAATGCCGCTCATAATCACTTAGTCGAAGAGTAACCTATATAATAAGGAGATATGGCTCGTCATGCCAATACCAATAAAAAGTAATGTAGGCCAGGGACGATAATAGTATGCGTGAGAACTTATATTGGCGCGTAGTAGTAAGCGTCACTGGCCGCCTTGCGCCAAGGAGACGCATCTCTTCTCTGAACTACCACCATCTCCTAGGTTTGCGCCTCATGTCTGATCAGCAACCGCCGCCCAAGCCTAAGCCAGGTTCACTGCGCGACAAGATCGCTGCATTTGAGAAGTCTGCGAGCGGCGCAGCACCCGCAGCAGCACCGATTCCTCGTCTCAAACCCGGTGGAGTCTCGTGGAAGCCAAAATCACCATCCCCGCCAACATCTCCATCGGATTCCGATGCGTTATCTGACAAGAAGTCAAGCATGTCCGCTTCCGATGCGAAGGAGAGTATCAAGACGGGCGGGACCTTGAAGGAGCGGATGGCTGCGCTTCAGAATCGTGGGGGGTTCGGCGCACCACCGCCTATGGCTCCCAAGCCGCCGATGGAAAAACCAAAATGGAAGCCACCGCCCGTTGTCGAGCCCGTGGATAAGGATATTGAGCCATCGCGTGACGTTGACCCGACGAAACTTATCCCGCCTTTCAGGAAGACGACTTCTGAGGAGAAGTCTGCAGACGAGAAAGATGAGGGATCACCTGTGAGATCTGATCAGAATGAAGGCGAGGAGGCAGCTGCGGCCGACCCCGAGGAGGAAGAGAAGCAGCGCCGTGCTGCCCTCGCTGCTCGTATGGCGCGTCTTGGAGGTGCAAGAGTAGGAATGGCGCCCATGTTTGGCCGTTCTACACCTATGAAGAAGGCTGAGCCTGTAGTAGAGCCCACTACGCCAACCACACCTACGGAGACGACTACCGATGAGACATCTCAGAAGGACCAGGTTATTCCGCCGTCATCCACCAACGGTACAATATATCTACACCCTAATTATTTTCTCACTTCTTACGTTTTACACAGAACCTTTGACTACGACTGCTTCTGCCTCGGAGGAACAGCCTACCATGACCCCAGATACAGTTGGTGAGCATCACAAGGTCATATAGTTTACGAGTTTAATCAAACGTGATCTCGTTAGAACCTCTTTCTCCACCTGTCCGCAAGGATTCTGGATTTTCCCGCTCACTCTCTACGGAGGCTGAAGCCCAGGCAACTCGCAGCCCTCCCATCTCTATGCCAGTCCCATCTGGTCCTCGACGTGTAGCTCCTCCCAGGAGGAAAGCACCCAAGACTCCCGAGGCACCACCTCCTGCTGTGAGCGAACAAATCTCCAGTGCCCAAGAGGATGTCCTAGCTTCTGGAGAACAAGACATTCTCGATGCTGCTCCAGCTATCAGCGACGACGCGACAAAGGCACACGCAGGGGACGTCCAGGAGGAAATTGACAAAATTGGCGAAGTTGACAAGATGGACAGTGAAACAGAGCTTCCATCTTCCATTCTTATTGAAGACATGCCCCCCGTCATTGCAAGAGATTTTGTTGCGGAGGCTGATGAGTCTGAGGAACTACCTGATGGTGATGCATTGAAAGATGTTGTTGAAACGCCAGCAGAGAAGCCGGCAGACGTCGAACCATCTCAAGTCGTCGGGTCTACTCATGCACTGGGACGTCTTGTCCAATCTGCTGATGAGGACGCTGCTGAAGTTATCGACGATGGCGAAGGAGTGCCCGCTGAGAAGGACTTGTCGCCTCAGGATGATGCGGTAGAGAAGGTGGCCCACGTTGAGGAAGACGAGGATGAGGAAAAACAAGAGGATGAGGAAGACGAGGAAGCTGCCCGCCGTAAGCGCATTGCTGAGAAGCTTGCGAAAATGGGTGGAGTCAATCCATTCGCGCTTCCTCCTGAACGTAGACCTTCTGGTTCTTCAGAAGACACTAAGACCCCACCCACTCTTCCCAAACGTTCCAGCATTTCTCGGAGCGGCGTGGATTCTATGCCACCCCAGTGGAAGCAGTCTTCACATGCCACCATCGCCGAGTCGTCGCTTGTAGTTGAGACATCTATGGTACAATCTCAAAGCGAACCGGTTGTCGATTCCCCAGCCGCGTTGTCAACCATGAAGGAGAGCGCAGTTGAACCCGTTGTTGCGATGGAAAAACAAAGCATTGATCCAGAGGATGGTAAATAATGTTTCGTTCTTTTACTTCTTTTCTTTTCTTCACATCTACAAAGAATGTACCATTGATTACGTTTCTCCTTTCTATCGTTTATAGACACACGGGAAAATATTCAAGATGCGAAGATAGATGCGGTTCTCACGTACACTGCCGATGATGATACCGATGCAGCAACCGCACGTGAAGAACATGAGACATATCATGAGCCAGTGATAGATTCAGTTCCCGAGGCAGATTCAGATGAAGGCTCTTCATACGAAACAACACTAAGCTATGCTGAACCTGAGGCCCCGCCGCCGCCGCCCCCGCGAGTTTCTCACTCGTTGGCACGTCCTATCAGTGTGCCGCCCGTTGATCCAGCGGCACCCATTGACCCGGTCCCACGTCACGAAAACATCACCCCGGCAGTTGCCCATCCAACCTCTTCCCGACGGTCATTACCCCCTCCCCCTCGGCTAGTCCCCGAGACTCCCGAACCGGAAGAGGACTTCATTGAATCCGAGTTTCAGAATGAATTGTCACCTCTTGCTCCCCCGTCTCCATTGTCCCACCAGCCTTCGGATGATGATGAAGAGCTTCCTCGTCGTTTACCACCTCGTCACACTGCCCCATCTGAAGAGCCAACCGATGACGAGACGCCGCCGCTTCCCGTCCCCCACCGTCGGTCCATGCAATCAGATGATTTCATCCCTCCAAGCGAAAGGAGGCTTTCCACCCGCCCGTCGAGGTCGATTCCTCTCCCGCCCACGGTATCCGCACCTGTCTCAGACGCGGAAGATTCTGATTTTGGCGAGGTGCTGCCCACGCCTCCACGCCATCGGCCAGCGACACCGGCGACACCGCCCGCACCGCCGAATGAGATCCCGTTGATTGTTCCACCTCCAGCGTCAGATGAACCGGTAAGGAAGGTTGAACCTTCGCCGCTGCGGCAGAGCTCGTATCCTGAGGCTACTGAACAAATCGTTCATGTGCCTCCCCCGTCCACGGGTTCCGGAGAGGCGTCTCCGGCTCTTCTGTCGCCTCCCAATTCTTCGCCACTCGGACATGGAACCGACCAAGAAATTCTTGACGAAGAGGAAGGCGGTTAGTAGTCCACTCATGCTTGTTGAATTGTCTTGACTGATTCAGGATGATTAGATCCTATTGACCCTTCGTTCCATAGTCCAAGTAGGAGGACGTCTTTTTTGATTGCTCCACCTGCTACTAGTTCTCCTGCCCCGGAGACAGTCTCTGCACCCGAAGAAGATGAAGAGGCTGCTCGTCGCAGGACACTCGCTGAACGGATGGCGAAGCTTGGTGGAATCAAGTTCGGCGCGGCACCTCCTTTGCCAAATGTAGCTCGTTCCCCTCCTGTCTCTCAAGAAGAAACAGAAGAAGATACTCTTGAGCAACCATCCGAAGCGAACGAGCTTACGGAGGAGGAGGAGGAACAAGCGCGAAAGGAGCGGATTGCGGCGAAGCTGGCTATGATGGGTGGGATGCGCATTGGGATGATGCCTTTAGGGGTTGGATCTGTCCGCCCACAAGCCTCTCATGTATTGACAGAGGAGCGACCTCCCGCCCCACCCTCTCGTACACCTCCAGCTCGACCACCACCCTCATCCCAGACTCAAGATAGTGACGAGCAAGAAAGCGGGCTCTCATCATCTCAGTATAGCACCGCAATGTCCGACGAGGGTGTCAAAGTCGAGGTTGATGATAGCGAGATTGAGGAGGTCAGTCACGCTGATGCGCAGGAGACTGAAGAGGAATTAGAGGACGTTCCGCCTCCAGTCCCAGCGCGGGATTCACGAAGGCGCGGGACTGCGGATTCAGAAGGTGAACACTCAAGCACAGGCCTTCCGCCTCCGCCTCCGCCTCGACCCCCTGTCCCTACGACGTTCCCTAAACGGAGTGCGAGTGTCCAGAGCACCTCGTCAATGGCCAGACAGTCCTCTGCTGACTCCACTCAGGGTGTACCAATAACCTCAACGTACAAACCTCAATCAGAATACGTCATGGTCGAAGAACCGTCTGGCTTCGAGGAAGAGATTCCACCGCCGCCCCCTGCCCGGCCCTCGCACCGACCCCCTCCTCGAACAGCGCCGCCACCTCCTCCCCCTGAGCCTTCGGTTCCAATCTCGGACAGCATATCCTCGCAGTGGGAGATGCCCTCCATCCCCAGTGGATCCATTGAGTTCAGCACACCGGCCGATATATCTCTATCGTGGCCTGAAGACTCTTCTGTGTCATCATCATCGCGGTCTCCTCCACCCCCCCAGCGCACCAAGCCCGTTGTAGACGTGGATGTACCTCGCTCGTCTGATGATCTCATGACTGTATGGGGTCGCGTCGGTGTCCAGATCTGCGAGGTCGCCACGACACTCTATGAAAAGTCGAAGAAGTCGCTCATTGGGGACGGGACGTACGACGGGTTCATCCGTGCCGTACTTGGCGAGGTCCCGAATGCTGCCATGCCGGCTTCAAGCGCGTCGTACGGTCACCTTGTGTACTCACAAAGTGGCACCACGGTACAGAAGAGGGCTAGCGAGATCTTGCCTGGTGATATTATGGTCTTGCAGGATGCCAAGTTGAAGGGTCATAAGGGGCTGCAGTCGTACCACCAGAATGTTGGGATTGGGCAGCCGCTCGTGGGAGTGGTCAGCGAGTTTGAGCCGAAGAAGTCGAAGGTACGGTTGTTCCAGGCGAACCAGCATGTTGGCCAACAGGTTGGTTTTCTCTGAATGTCATACAATATCTGTCCACTGATCTTTCTTCTATCTAGACTGTAGAGGCCGTCAGTTATCGTCTGGAAGATCTCAAAAGCGGAACTGTCAAGGTAAAGTGACTCGATGAGTCTTACTCGTTTTGCACTGATAAAGGAACGACAGGTTTTCCGCGTTCTCGAAAATTGATCAAGCGTAAAGTAAACACCAAACTTCTAGGAAACGGACTACATATGCATACATCGGATTCTTTTACACTTTTCACCCTCGATTTGTCGCAAAAACACCTAGTTGAACGACTATTACGAACCATCATGCCTTCCCGTTGCATCACATATGTTCAAAATCATCTATTCTTCTATTCATTCATTCTTGTATTATATACATTCCGGATCACAAGCTGCTGCAGGCAGTTAGAACCCAACACGGGATCGAAAACACATTTTAGACCATGATTCAACTGGCAGAAATCCTGGCTTGGGCTAGGAAGATCAATGCTCGTCGAAATGGAAGATGTGAAAGCAACAAAAAGACTTACTCTTCATTCGGCATTCGAAAGCAGAAAAGGGAAGTAAATATATTTTATCTGACGAGAGGACGTACACCGGTGCCCGTGTCTTTCATTACTTCGCGATTTTCGAACGTTTTGAACTGTTGCCCGTCTGCCACTTCCGCTAAATACGAAGGGAAAGCAGTGAAGATATTGACGAGCGATATAGGAAAGTACTCACTAGAGGGATCGTCAGATTTAGCCTTCTTGGCTGGATGTTCTTCTGAATCTGGTTTTGACGTGTCTTCATCCTTTTGGACAGGTTCTGGGTGTCGTCGCTTGCCCCTGTTTCTCTGTGGAAAATTGGGATTCAATAATTGGTTACCTGGTGTGAAAGGTACTCACAAAACGATTGTCAAAATTCCTTTTCCTGTATATGCAAAACGATGAGTTTATGCCACTACTCAAGATGCAGAATGAGATATGAACGTTTCTAAGGCCTCCGTTTCTTTTCGTTTCTGTTCTTCCTCCTTTTCTGAGGATCAGCCATAATGACCTTCAAGAATGCAGAAAGAGATATCATACCCGTTTAGACCGCTGGATCCGCTCCAAAAACGAACCGTCATTAGTGAAAACATTGACAGGTTTCGGTGCGCTTCTCGATGAACCTGGCCAATTTTTGCACAACCATCATCTTCTGCAGGTCACTGGGAAACCTTCTTGGCTTACACTTGAAGGCGGAAGGTACGTGTCCAATTTCGAGTTTAATCTGCGACTGGTTTCGAACACCACTACCGCTTAATAGTAAAATCTACGTCAACCAGATCCTCTCAAAGCTTGACAGATCACATCTACATCTTTCTAGCCCCGTAGAATCCCTCACGCGCCTCGAAGATTCTAAAATTCTACTCCGGACGGCGACAGGCATCTCTGAAACCTATGATCACGTCATCCTAGCGTGCCACTCTGATGACGCGGTGCGCGTCCTTCGCAATGGAAAAGGGATCGAACATGGAGAAGGTATTGCTTCTGAAGAGGAGAGGATACTGAGCGCATTCCAATGGAATAGGAACGAGGTTGTGTTACATTCTGATGTCAGGGTAAGTGTTCATTTTGGCTGAACCTGAGTTACGTGAAGCTAATGGTATGTATGATCCTTTAAGTTAATGCCAAGGAGTCGAGCTGCATGGTCATGTTGGAATTACCTTACCAAGTCAGGAATGGATAGTCTCGGCAGAGCAAAAGCCAACTCCGATGAAGTATCTTTGTGCGTCAGGATCATTATTTTCCGTATTTTGTACGACTAATGGTCACTCTCACAGGACATGTATGCAGCCCGCTATTTCCTCGCTTTATCTGATGTGCTCACATAGCCTTCACAGACGGTATGAACGACCTCCAACACATCCCTGAGTCAAAGTACGGTCCTGTCCTCGTAACCCTCAATGCCCCCTTCCAGCCACGTGAGCACCTCATCGCCGGACGATGGAAATACGATCATCCCGTTCTCGATCACAATGTTTGTTCGTTCCTCCTTCTCATTCCCCCTCTCGCTAAGCAAATCAACCCCAGGCCGTCAAAGCCCAGGAACAAATGATTTCAATACAGGGAACTGCCGGTGTCTCCTTTGCTGGTGCGTACCTGCGCTACGGCTTCCACGAGGACGGATTCACATCGGGTCTCGTTGCCGCCGCCGCCATTTCTTCCGACACCGCTACGGTGCGTCCGCCATTCGAAATTGAGTATGCAACAAAAGACGCAAGGCGCTCGTGTGGTGATGAGATGGTTGCGGCTGCTTTTGAGTGGGTGGAGATGTCGGGTCTGAGGGCGCTGGTCGGATTTGTGGGGAGCTGGTTGTTGGGCTTATTGAAGCTGTTTTTGGTTAGATGAGGTAAAAGGGATGATGACTGGGGCTCATAAGTCGCTGTTAGTCTCTGTTCTAATTCTTTGTTCATAGTATCTTTGAAATTGGCGATTTTTCTTGTGAAAGGTGGAGCTAGGCGAAAAGAATCTTTTGGAGCACGAGCCTTTTTTGAACCCGAGCGCTCGATAACATAGAATCCAGTGGAGTTTTGTTCTGGGATCAAAGGGCCAAAAACTCTTTCCCATGTGGGTCACTGGGTCACTCTCTAGAAATCATCGGTATGCATTGATTCCATTCTATTATGGATATCTGAAAACTTTTATTCCAGTCAACCACAATAACCAATCTCTCGCGTCTAAAAGCCTGTCATCAATTGAAGAGTAATTGGAGGCTGTACGCGGTGAGTGCTGTCATAGAAATAAACATCAGAATATACTGAGGAATGAGGAATGCTGGTAAATGTTCTGCACTCCCAGTCCCACTGTAAACTTGTGTGAGGTATACCTGGGTCGTCGCTGTTGGTAAGCATGAAAAGAAGCTGAATGGGGGCGAAAAAAGTCAACTCCATGCGTATGCGTGCTGAGAAATCCAGAACTGACATGCAAACAAACTGCAGAAGTTTGTCGTCCTCGCTGATAATGCCTCCTTTCACTAATCCTTGAACAATGCCAACACCGAGTATAGGGCTGATCAGCATCTTTCCTATCGCGAGCGATGTGATAGCGCCTATCGGAAGCGTGCTCCACTGGTTGCGAGGAATGTCGAGGCGTGCAAGTGCGGAACCCAAGCAAATCAGACCTAAGGGGACGGACGCTGCACCTACGAATGTCGTAGTATCAAGGATGATGGAGAGCGGGGGCAGACCATCTGGTGCGTTTTCAATGTGAGGGTTCGCGAAGGTGGAAGTAGAGTTGGATGCGGGAAGGGGAGTAAACAGGCCTTTAAGAGGAGGAATAAGTGCGATGGGGAAGGATAGAAGGATTGTTATAGAAGCAGGGGTTAGGAGTGAAAACGCGAAAGATCGTAGAAATCGGACTTTGCGTTTAAAGATGTTAGAAGTGGCTGAAGGAGTGCAAGATGAGTCGTTCAGATCTGAATTAGACTGTGCTGATTCTGTGTTTGCTTTAGGTAGAAGATCGCCTTCTGTGGCATTGCGTCTCGATATGGGAGCTTCGCCACCAATTACAGTGGGTTCTGGGGAAGTTGTTACTGACAGGCCGAAATTAGCGTCGGTAGGTGTTGGGCTGCACAGGTGCGAGCGAGCATCTGTACAGATGAAATCCCCCCGAAAAGAGACGTGTCTACCAGTCGAC
>JAGGAS010037643.1:12978-27207 GCA_017657355.1 Termitomyces sp. K1Ac | reverse complement strand
GATCAATATAGTGGTTATAAAACGCCTCTATCTTGGGTGTAGCCGCGTGCAATGCGAGGTTCATCTCGACGACTGCCAAGGACCCAGGTTCAGTCAGGTAACCATTTAATGTAGCAACTTCCAAAATGGCTTGGTGTGTTGCCTCTGGAGTGAGTTTTTCCGGTGTAGGTAGCACCTCTGGGTCAGTTAGCTTGTCCAAGAGTGGAAAGAATGCATCTGGGGTTTCTAGAGCTATAGTTTCTCTTTTAACTGAGGTTAGAACGGCTTAAAACGCGTTTTTACTGAAAATTAGCTTACAGTATTTCAATCAGAGGCGGAGACGCAGGCCATGACGATCGCAAAGACACTGCAACTGGTGGACTTGGACATTTTCCTCCCACCACCGCAAGCGACAGCCCAAGGAGCTGTAGGCTCCTTCTCATTTTTCTCAATCAACCAGATACTGGCGCCGTAGAAATGTTGAAGCGAGGAGCACAAATGTATGCGAAGTTAAACTTATAATAACTTGACAATGACCACGTCAGTGCCTGCCCTTGATCACAGTTACAATCTAATCTAATCTAGTACATCACAGGCACGTGCCCGATTTTTTCACAACGGGCCCGAGGCAGCTCTTGCAACTGGCTCAGTCATCCAGTTCACCAGCGTCGTCTCGGAGGCTTGTACGACCCCTTATACCTTTCTACCACGAGCGTACAACCTCTCTTCTATGGAGTTTACACCAGCTCCCCCGGTCCACCGCGTCCTTTGCGCGGATTGCGGTATGTATATCTTATCAACGAGAGATTTCGAGCTGATTAAAGAATATAGGAACCCCAATTGTTCCAAACAACGCAAATTTATGTGCTGCATGCCTCAGAAATACGTACGTATCAAGTCCATGTTCTTTCGTTCAGGAATCTGACCCCGATCATACACTTAATACAGGATCGATATCACAGAGGGAATCCCAAAGCAAGGTGACTCTTTAATACTCTGATTGGAACTGAAAACTCACTTTGACTTGCTAGCCTCCGTATCGTTTTGCAGAAACTGCGAACGCTTTCTATCACCCCCAACAGCATGGACGATCGCCAGACCCGAATCTGCTGAACTCCTTTCGATCTGCTTGAAAAAGCTCAAAGGCCTCAATAAAGTCCGATTAACCGAGGCTCATTTCATCTGGACGGAACCGCATTCCAAGAGGTTGAGAGTGTCGTTGACGATTCAAAAAGAGGTGCGCGAGCCCGTCATCGTGGTCTAATTAATTGATTGATTTTCTTGTAGGTTCTTACCAACACCATCCTTGAACAAACCTTTGAAATTGAATATCTCGTTCAACACGGTCAATGTCCCGATTGCACAAAACTCGCAGCAAAGAACACATGGAACTCCCTCGTCCAAGTTCGGCAAAAAGTCCCACATAAGCGCACCTTCTTGTACCTCGAACAATTGATCTTGAAGCACAACGCGCAAAAGGACACGATCTCAGTCAAGGAAGTCAAAGATGGCCTCGACTTTTTCTACAGCTCGCGAAGTCACGCTATCAAAATGGTCGAATTCCTGCAAGGGGTCGTTCCCGTCCGGTGAGTCTACATCTCACCTTCATCTCATGCCTTTCACCAACTCCTCGGCAGGACCAAATCTTCCGAACAGATAATCTCCTCCGACACACACTCCAACACCGCCAACTTCAAATTCACCTACTCTGTTGAAATAATTCCGATCTGCAAAGACGATCTCGTCATCATACCCCCAAAACAAGCCCGAGCCCTCTCCAACATCTCCCCCCTAACTATCTGTACCCGCGTCGGCAACTCCGTGCACCTCATCGACCCGTCCACACTCCAAGCATGCGACATCACCTCGACGATCTACTGGCGCACCCCATTCGACTCGCTCGCAACCGTAACAGACCTCGTCGAATTCACAGTCCTCGACATCGAGCCCGACCACCGCAAGCAAAAAGGCAAATTCATCATGGCAGATGCCCAAGTCGCGCTAGCCGGTGCATTTAAATCCTCATCCTCCTCCGGCCCCTCAAGCACCGACGACGACGAAATGATGGACTACACCTCGTCCTACGACGCGCCCAGCGCCACCACGCAGATATACCACACCCGCACGCATCTTGGCGCGATCCTTCAGCCGGGCGACACGGTCCTAGGTTACCACCTCACGCACACGAACTTCAACTCGCCCCTCTTCGCTACGCTCGACGCTGCACATGTACCCGACATTATCCTCGTCAAGAAATCCTACCCGAACCGGCGGAAGAACCGCAAGCCCCGCGCATGGCGGCTGCGCAGTATCTCGAAGGAGGAGGGCGAGGAAGGCGAGACGGGCAATGCACGGGGTGTTGTTGGAAGGCTTGGTGGGCGGGATCAGAGGAAAGTGGAGGAGGATTATGAGCTGTTCTTGAGGGATATCGAGGAGGATCCGGAGATGAGGTCCGGAGTTAATTTGTATAAGGTAGGAAAGGGTTCGGTGGGGGATGTGAAGATGGCTGGGCCGGAGGAGGCGGGAGGAAGGGGAGGAAAGAAGAAGAAAAGAGCGCAGTTCGCGATGGATGTGGATGAGAGGGAGGAAGTTGAGGTTGAGAACGCTGGTGTTGCGGGTGTGCAGGAGGATGAGGTGGAGGAAGAGCCTGATTTCCCAGAGATTTCGTTGGATGAGTTGTTGGAGGACTTTGATGAGATGACGCTTGGACCGGATGGCCCGACGCAAGAATAGGTTTTCATCGATTATGCTTTAGATCTATGTTCTTGATTTCTTGAATAGGACAGAGAATTTTTCTCTGGACGGATCCCAACCACGCTTGTGGATAAAGTGGTTTACCTGCCTATTCCTGTAGGTTCAGCTCCACATTCACATGCATGTCCTCGGCCAGGACAACCCTTCCATGGTTAAACTTGGAAGCAGAAAAAACACGCATATGTTCATGATCAGCACAGAGAATTAATTAATTTCCGTACGGCCTTCCGTGGCGCAATCAAGTGCTTTTTATTCCTGGACCACGGTGAGGAAATATAACTCCATCATGGCTGGACGTGACTATTATTTAGAAGATCTATGTTCATCATTGCGGAGATGATTTCATTTGTGACGGACCTTACACAGTTGTACTTGTGGAACAAGTGTTTCCCGTGCTTCTTCCTGGTTGCTTCTGGGAAATAAACATGAGGGGCTCACCCACACCATGACGTGAGTGTGATTTATGTTCTCGATTAGCACAGGAGAATTGATCTCCGGACAGTTTTTTGCGGACGCTTGTAGATCAAGTGTTCAAGTTTTCCATGCTCATTTCTGGTTACTTCTAGAACAGAAGCTAAGTAAGAGACTCAGCTCCATATGCACATGGTTTCGGACAGCACAAATCTTCTCAGATAAAAAAAATGTCGACGACCCCTAAAACATGATGCATATGCTCAACTTGACCAGAAAGAATGAATTATTCTCCGGACAAACTTCCGCGCTTATAGATCAAGTGTCTTTCAAGCTTATTTTTGGTCGCTTCTGGAAGACAATGGCTAGGCTCCACATACGCATGTACTGCATCGACTCAGCTAACCTCAGTACAATCATTCGCCAAGTGTATGGAATGTCGAATAATGATGTCGAATTGGCTAGACAACAAAGAAAAGAAAAACAAACGACGCGTAAGTAAACTTGTGTTCTACTAGTAGACGTCGGACTCGAAGTCATCAAGGAATTGTCTCATTGTTATCCGTTGACTCTGGACGGAACTTCTTGGTGGCGTAGATGGAAGTCACTCGCCGATCCTTCACTGGGCCACAACCTAATGTGGTGCACATGGTAAGTAGTAGGCTATGATGTGATTGATAGATAAGATAGACTGACCCGTCATTACCACCAGTCTGCAAAACGCATCAACTACGAAGGATGAAATAGCTAATATGATCACCGTATCCCACGATGAAGCTGCGACTCCAATCGAGGACCGTGTCAGTAATAAGTACCATAAATGGCGAACAATGGATGATCGTCGGGACGAACAGCCATATTCTATCTATATAGTAATGCTTTGGGCCATCTATGTTCTTGATCATGATTAAAGATCTCTTGGGACTTCTGTGGCGCTTACGGAATAAGCATCCGCCGGCGAGTCTCTTCTGCCGTTGCTTATCCCCGTCGGGCCACTGTGGTATTCAATGATCGGCAGGCTCCCCACTGATCTACGTACATTTGAATGTGATACTTATGAAAGAATCCAGCCAGATGACACAATCTCTGGGAACGGGATAGTCTTTCCGAGACCACTTCACCGTGTCGTAATGATCGTCAGTAAAATCGGAAATGATCGTCAGTTACCAAAATGTATCGAGGGCGTATTTCCAAGTCCTAAGGTGGAAACTATGTTTCCACGATGAAGTGTGGTCGCTCCGTCGGTACTTACACTTTTCTTGAACCATCACGGTATCATGATCGAGGCTCGAAACGGTTTAATCGATCACTCATGGTTTTGGCCATCTGGATTCTCGAAGCTTCCAATGTCGTGTATTGTTTTTTCAATCCATTTACGTTCACGGAGCGCTTTGCGCTCATCATGATGCTGCACGGATCTACCAACAGGCTATCTACACTACGAGAGCTACGGAGTTCCTCGCCCCCCCGGATACGCGGAGAATGAGCGGGCCGACGCGTCCGAACGTCGTTTAAACCGCACTCCTCTCTCATGCTTGGGCCCAGAAACCGCTTGAATGTGATTTCAATGAAGGTTTCAACTAATTATTACACAATCTTTTACGGATTGAAAGTCTTCCCCGTGTGCATATGATAATGGTAGGATATTAGGATGGATACTGACATCGATAAGTATAATCAACTTCTTCTCAGTCATCCGAAGTCGACTTTTGTGACAATTGGTCTGCTTATGAACTCTGCTTGTCGGAAGAAAGAACACTTTGATGTATTAAAGAAACCTTTACGGCCCGTCAGGATGTTCGCAGTGGATCACCGGGCTCACGCAAAGAGCATATGTAATGATGGCAAAGATGATTTTCAAGTATATTTCGAGCGATACATTGCTATTGAACTACAAGGCTCGTCAAACGCGCTTTTATGGACCCTTATTTGAGAAGGACAGCGAAGGTGGTGGACTTGTGGGCAAGGTTAACTGGGCTGGGGTCGTTGAAGATGCTAAGATAATGTCAGTCAACGCGGCGTAGAGTCAACAAGGGAGTACGAACATGTAGCCACGGTTGTCGGGAATCCCGAGCTCCTTGTTGAGGAAACCGAAGAGTTCCTTGGCAAACATCTCGTTCTTTTCGGTCCCATTTCCGAGGGTGGTCTGGGATGTCCAATTAGTTGGCGGGCTTCATCATGAGTAAAGGCGCGAAGAGGAAACTTACGACGCGAAGAAGGAAGGCAGGCTCATGAGTGCCGGCGAAGATCATGGACTCGTCGTAATGGTAGCTGCAGGTGACATAGCCGTCCATTCCAAAAGCAGCGGCAGAGGCCTGCAGATTTCGGTATAAGCAACGGTGCATTGGTCAAACTGGACAACTAACCTTGTTCATGAGAACGGTGAACGCCTTGACATCAGGGACCTGTGGGAGGGAATATGTATCAGAGGCCTGTAGGCCGTGCAAAATCGCACGAGCTCACCATAACGTTGGTGTTGAGCTCGACGATCGGCATATTGAAAGTGAGAAGAGTGAGTTGAGTTGGCTAGCTGGTTGTTAAGAGTGAGGTAGTCTGGATGACTTGGGTGATAGACCAAGTGAGTCGATGCCCAGTATTTATATGTTTCTGTGGACCATTGTGGGTGAGATTAAAGTTCGAAGAATAGTTAATTAGTTGGTGAAGAACGGCGGTGATACCAGCCGAGGTCCGTCTGAACGGTGAAGTGACGGAGGAGTACTCGATCCATCACTTCTCGTCGAAAATCCATCTTAGACACGGCTATCTTCGGTTTGTGTCAAGACGCACATGCGGGAGTACCAATACTCTTGGTGCTTCGATTTTGATCGCAGTTTCAGCATGTCACCGCCTGTCACCGCGCAGGTCATTTACTTCGGCCAAGTGTGCCAACGAGATCAGATATTCCTTCAGCGATCTGACCGTATCCCCAGTGCGATCTTTTGTGATATCGATATCGATCTGGACATGATGTTCAGGAGACTATGTACTCCAACTCACACCTGTTTGTTGTACCTGGCACAGCCGACAGAAGGCGCTCTGAGCCGTCTTCCATATTCCATCGCTTCTGGGATGAGACATCTCCATCTGTCAGATGTAAGCTGAGATGATGCTAGCGCGATGTAATCAAGAATGCGGAAATAGGAGGGTGACACCGGAAAAAAACGATTCGAACCAGTTCGTCCTGCATACGTTCATCCTCACGAATATGTTGATGTACAGTATACTCATCAGAATACAGACAAAAGCAGACGCTATGTCTAAACCGGAAAACAGTATCAGCGTTAATTTGGAACTGACTCTGTACAATGGAGATTCTTTCTCAGTAAGAAAGAACCATTGCAGGTGCTGCTTACTTTGACTGACCAAACGTATAGGCAATTCCAAGGCTTCGACACCAAACAAGTGCATGCGGGACAGCGTGTTGACCCGGCAACTAATGCTCGAGCTGTTCCTGTTTATGCTTCAACGAGCTTTGTTTTCAATGATGCAGTTGTGTGTATCAATTTCTAATAATGAAAGCAGAAGGAGGTTTGACTCGAAGTTGACTCAATGATCGGGTTAGCATGCTTCAGATCTTTTTGCACTCAAGTACGTATGGCACCCTCTCCACGCATGTTTCTTGTAAGCTAAACATCGTCTAGGACCAATGGATACACGTATTCGAGGATGACCAACCCAACTGTGGTACGTATAAGTCTAATCTGATGCCATTTTTTGTCTGCATTGTACCAAACTGTCACAGGAAGTATTTGAGAATCGAGTGGCCGCTCTTGAAGGAGGCAGAGCCGTTGTGGCCGTCGCTACAGGGAAATCTGCTCAGACTATGGCTATAATGGCATTAGCAAGCTCAGGCGATAATATTGTTGTTTCGTAAGTCGCATGACTCTAGCATCTGCACTTTATCATTTGACCGTATACTACTTACAATAGCACTCATATGCATGGTATGGTGAGTAAACACGCCTCACATTTTCTTTCTGTGAGAGAATCCTGTGTACGTTCTCTGCTAGGCACATGAGCTAGGACGTGAGTAATGCCACGTCTCAAGAGTCCTCATGTGCTGATGTTCGACATCTTATTGGTTAGCTGTATTTAAGCAGTTCGACATCAGCGTGAAAATCGTCGACACGACAGATCCTGCTGATTTTGCATCAGCGATCGATACAAATACCAAGGCTGTATACATCGAGAGCATATCTAACCCAGATTTTGTTATACATACCATCAAAGATCTTGCTGAGGTAGATACCATTCCGTTGAATTTTTACACCACGCACTCATCTGCTTTCCCAGGTCGCTCACAATGCTCAAATCCCTTTGATTGTTGATAATACTCTTGGCATGACAGGTTTTGCTCTCGCCTACTCTTGAAGCTCAACAGAGTTCTGATAAGCATTCTCGATAAGGTTACCTTATACGACCCATAGATCATGGGGCCGATATTGTTGGTGAGAATCCCTCCCTACCCCCCTGCCCCTTTAACTTGAAATCTAATTTGGTCTTTTTTCCTAGTTGAAAGCATTTCGAAAAGGATATACGGGCACGGTGTTGCTATCGGGGGAGTTGTGGTAGATTCAGGTAAGTTCTCTATGGAATAGCATCTCCACATGCAAGAATCACTTGTATGACTGATCTGGGTTTCACAGGAAACTTCAACTGGAAACAATCTAACAAGTTTCCTGGGTTGACTGAGCAATCTGCTGGTCATCACAACTTTGTCTACGCAGATACTTTTGGCCCGACGGCTTTTGCAGCGAAATTGCGGGCTGATGTTGGTCTTTCTTCTTTCACAGAGCTTGGCCAAAGTTTGATAGAAATCTAGATATTGCGCGACTTGAGGATATTATTGCCGATTTCTCTATCGCCTTAGCTTGCGTGGACTGACCCACAAATATGCAATGATATGGTATCTTATATCATCCTCGAAGTCTCAGATGGAACGAATGACTTTACGCAAGATGAGCTATGTTCGTTCGAGACAAGGCTTTGATCACAAGCGTCCGACGGGTTCCGATGGAAGCATGTATATAGGCAGACAGTTAAGTCAAGTTCATACAAAGAAATTCCAGAGTACACGAACGAAGAACTTCGGTTGGAAGAGGTCAATAGATGGAGCCAGCATCATCCCAACATGCCACAATGCCGACGCTATCTCAGTGTCCTGCAACGTAATGAGCCCAATGCAGAGATTGATATGAATCGTGAAAATACATGTGTTGCGGAGCGATTCAACTTGCGCAGATACCATCGTAACCATGAACCATCAGAGAGCCGTTCTCCAGGGACCGGTTGAGTGGTCTCAAAGGCGTAGTCTTGTACCAATGATCAGAATACATCCCAACAAATGCCACCAGCTTGAATTGATCTAAACAACTCACCAACTAACTTGGTTCCCGACCTATTCAACGTGTGAGCGTCAGTAATTCATTTACAAGGCCTTGACTTTACCAAAAGGCCTCGGTCTTATCCTTCTGGGCCTGGAAAAATCGCTTGGAGAAATCTTCGAAAGGGTCAGGATAAACTGTGTCCGAGTCTATCATGGAAATGGAGTGCAATAAAGTGTTGAGCGTTGCGGCACCGATAGTCGCCTTGGCGCAGCCCTGCCTGGAAGTAGCTCGTCAAGGACCTTACCAATGAAAAATCACATTGCCTGGCTCACCCATCCGCAGGATTTATCTTCATCACGCTGTCGCCAATGGCGATCCAATTTCTGGGGAGGTTAGCCGCCCTATGATATCGAACATAGGAAGATGGAGCTAAATGATATATCAACATGTTATTTTGCTCCTCAATAAGCTTATCTAACTTACGGACGCGCACATAGCTGAAGGACATTGTATCCTCGACCTCATGCAACATGTCAAGAAATTCAAAGAACCAGGCAGGTATGGGTTCATTAACACGCATACTTCGAGCAAATTGAATAGCACCATCAAGGGTCTGAGGAGGTTTTGGACCATCCCAATTACAACAAAGCACTTGGACTGGTAATCGTTCGAGCGTTTGGTCCGCAAATACAATCGGCAATACTAACCGAAGTCTCCATCGACCCTTTGAGCATAGATATTCTGACTATCGAGGGTCCAGTCTGCGAGACAATTGTATATGGTTGCAATGTTTCGAAAACCGTCTGGAATCGGGAGCCGTTCGGCTAGGGAGGCAGATACCTTGAACCTAAGCGTCACAACTTTGAGTTTCTGATCGTATTGGATCCTAATGTCATCAAGAGATATGCTTCCATCGTGAGACACGATGGAAGTTCCATAACCGGCATCTCTCAGCCAGCCAAGGCCCAAATGGGATGGACCACTGCAGTCTACGGATTCGTTAGTTGCAGACATACAATCATGGGAATTTGTATATTCACCGACAGCGAAGGACGCATCTATATCTAGAACGTCTCCAGATTCTAAGCTGACGAAAATTTTGGAGACTCGCGAGGGATCAGTAGGATCTGGACTAATCCCGGTTACGCGACCAGTGATTTGCTCGATGCTGGGGTAATGACGCTCCCCAAGAACCAGACGTCGTAGGAGTGTTTCAAAACCGCGCCGTGATCCATAGACAGTCTTAGGCAGCACTCCCCCATATTCTGGTGGGGCTAAAGGAAGATAACCACCGAATGTAGTTTTCACTTCAGCCGGGAGGACACTGTTCACAGATTGTGAGTTGAAATCGACTTGAAATCGTCGACAGAACGCTGACCGAAGATCCGAGAGTCTACATTCTTCATCAAATCCAGGGAAAAGTTTGGACAGTGCAAAGTAATTCAAAACTTGAGTTGCTGTGGGTTGTTCAAAATGAGCGCAAAACCTGTAGTCGGAGAATAGTCACTGACATTGGTTTTGATTATATTGTATTACCCGGGAACGAGAGTGTTGCTGCATCCACGCCTGTGGGAGCCAACCTTGGCCGGAATTAAGCCATACTTCTGGCTCAACAATGATAACACGCTCAAAGTGATCGGAGCACACTCGCGCTGTAACGAGACCAGCAATACTGTCCACACCATAAGATTCTGTCTAGCCATTGATTGAAAAGATACAACCTTCCACCACAGATCACCGCTGTGCCTTGGAGTTTCTTCCTATTGGTTTTGCCCAAGTAGTTTAGGTCACCAACAGCGGTCTGTTTTAATAGTAGTTTATAGCGAACGGAGCGGGTCCAACGTAAAGCAAGATGATAGAGGAGGAAAGTGAAGCAGGAAATTGTTGCCAATACAGCGTAAGGCATAGCCCTAGGACAATGTACAGAGAGGCAGCGAGTAGGAGGGAGGCTTCAATTTCCGGCTACTCCTTCGCGTGCCAGCCGAATCAGTTCGACATGGCAGATTAGTCACAAGCTGTACATACGCATAAGGACTTGCATAAGGATCGAGGTAAATACCAACGAAGTCGGACGTTTGTTGAAGGAATCAAGCAGAGATGATTCGAATGAGATGATCAGTTCAACTGAAAGGAAACTGTGACTACGATAGGCTCCGGAAGATTCATCAGTGACTCCGGTAGAAATCAGAACAACGATTATGCCAACCGGTGTCACTTCGTCGTTAACAGAGGTCAAGAGTCCAGGTGTACATCCAGCCAAGAATGAAAAGTTGAGTTTTGCCGATTCTGAGCATGCCGGCGCTTGGCTTCTTACATAGCAGCTAACAAGCTAACAAGGCTACCTTAGAAGATCAATCATTCCTGTGGCATCTCCATAAAGTCCGACGGATTGAGAGAGAGGACCATCAATCGAAATCAGAATCGTCAAGTTCAACGAAAGAAGTCAAGATGATGAGATGTTAAGTCAAGCTGCGCGGACCAAATCAGGATCTCATCTCCATGTAGTCGATATGTATTCGCGCCAGGAAGTTTGAGGTACATGACATCTCAAGCCAGTGTAAGCTTAGTTGATGGAACATGTCAAGTGCTGGCAACGCGATCGTGTGACATTTCCGGATGTTCGATGTTCCGAATTTTTTATGTTCCCATGACCAGTGCCTCGAACGACGAAAGTTGAATGATTTGAATCAACTTTTCTTGAGATTCTAAGTAATCTTATAAATGCATGACAATCGAAGAAGCAAGCCTAAGTGAAGTTGCACTTCTAATATCACAGCAATTTACTGTTTCAGAGTGCGCGACGGATAGCTCGCAAATTGGCGAGAAATGAGTCGGATGGCGATAAAATACATAGAATCGACATAGTCTGTCTGAAATGGAGTCATATTTGGGTCTGGGGGAGCCTTTCAACAATATAGTCGGACCTCATATAACGTCGGCATTGATCGGCATTGGTCGGCATATCGGCAAAACACCAATCCGAAGAGATTCCTGAAAGTCGTTCGTGGTGCAGATAAGTCACCTAGGTAATTTGAATACTCAGTAATCATACATGATACCTTGGTGAATTCCGTTGATGAGTTGTGAGACGATCCGCCGACTTGGCAAAGAATGACTATTGTCGTCGAATCATCTGTACAAGTCATTTATTCAAGCGGAGTTGAACTGGGTTTTATGCAGAATATACATATTCTCAACAACGGAATTACAGAAGATGGCTCAAAAGTAGTACATAGCAATATTACCCTGCATCTATCAATCGTAGAATACTAGGGCGCGAAGTTCGATCGATTCACGAAGAGGAGAACCTTGGGGAGCAGAGGGATCAACAAAAGCAGAATGAGCATTGAACGTGCAAATATTGCTGTCTTGCAAACTGTCATAGCTATATTCGGCATTTAGCAAGCGAAGATCATGGTGAGTTTATCATACTTGCCATTTGAAGAGAGCGATCTCATCAGTAGCCATGCCCCTCAAGTAGACCCACTCATGGGCTGGATTATATTTGACACCATAAGTTTCTCCTGGTCCACCAGGAAACTTCAGAGTCATTGGCATGAGATCTTTATACTTGACAGTGCGGGTATCAATGAATCCCAATGGAAAATCAAAGGCATCATGTGAAATGGGACGCCAAAGATTGATGATCTGAAAGCGATGCTCAAGTAACTGATCTGCCTCGTCGGGGATATGCCTATGTACACGCGCCACAGCAGAACCTGGCGTCTAATATTCTTTCAGTACTGGTACCGTACCCAGGGTATAATGTACAAGAGTGTGTGATCTCACCTGGTCAACATGTACGTTGATTACTGAGGGAAGAACGTCAGAGGTCAAGGACCGCAAAACAAATAACGAAGGGTGCTGCTACCTGGCTACACAGAACATGAGCGAAATTGACAAATTCATTGTGAGAAGCTCTCTCACCTGGCGCTTCTCCGGAGACTCCTCGAGATCATCAGGACGATGACGACGAACAGCTTGAGTTCATTGTTCAAATCAGTCATCTCAGAATTTGTATGAAGGCAGACGTGCTATACATACTGTGGTCAAAGAGAACAACTTTGAAAGCCCCTGTAAGTTGTTTGATGAGATCGGCGGACTCAGGGTAGTAATTCTCCTCGATTTCAGTGTCAGTGCTGAAGCTTGTGCATTTACTCTCGTGCTTGTAATATTGAAACCCAGAGACATCCAGAGTAAATTCAGCTTCCTTGCCGCGGATGTTCTTGACCACAAGTTCATGGGTATCTCGAATATAGTTCTTGTCGTTCCTAGAATTGTGTCAGTTTATGTTGAAAAAGATGCAGACACGATGAAAACCTATCGTTAATGTTCTTGTAAGGACGAGAACCATCCAAAGGAGGAAGATAGTAGTGGAAAACGCCTGTAGTTGAAGGTTCGTACTTAATATCCATGTTATCGTTTGGCCAAAGGACAGCTCTGATCTATGGGTACTTCTTATAGAACTCGTCTCGATGACTAAAAATAACGAAGGTTTCTGATGTCTCAATCTTCAAGAAATACAAGTCACAAATGATATGTTCTAACCACGTCTGATGACAGGGTCAGGCGGGACAGGTTTGGGATCATGTCTAGTCTTTTAAGATAATGAAACTGTGGTGGGAGCGCTGATTGCGCTCATATCGGCAGAGGAAAGGGGATATACATGATAGAAGGATATAGTTGAATCGCAACATGATCAGCCAGTCCGGCGCTGTCGGCTGCAGATGGCAAAGAAAGTTCATAGACATTCCATGATATATCTAAGCACGTAGGGATCAATCTAATCTTACCAAGTAGTCCTAAGTCGATAGTCCGAAGATTCAAGAACGTAGATATCCTCAGATATTCTCCAGTTCTATGTGTCAAGACGTTTCACAAATCGTCCCACACGATGCCAGAATAGGTGTTCCTCAGGCTCTCCATCTTTCCCCCACAGTTCCTGACTTTTCCACATACTCACCATGTCTCCATTCCTCGCGGTCATCATCATACGCTCAGCGAACAGATGAGATGGCCGGTCCAATCGACATCCGTCAAATGGAACTCTCCAGACGGGAGTCCAAAAACGTTGCCACCACGCAACGTCTTGACGGGGACTGAGAACGTGCTCGTAGAAAAGCAATTTACCCCCCGGTTTGAGAACATTTCGGACAAGTGAATTCAATGTTTGCTCTGGAGATGGGATGGAACAGAGTGTGAGGATAGAGATAAGAGTATCGACAGGGCAAGGCTTTCCGCCGAGCTGGGATAGAATTGTCTTGGTATCTTCAGCGCCACAAGAGAGGATGGTAAGACTACCATCAGACTCGACGAAACCAGCTTTGTTGGCGATAGCACGGATATGGGGATGCATGAGCGTATTGGGTTCTAGTGCAATGTATTTGGAAACAAGCTTTTTGTCGAGATAATTGACAGTGTGACCATGTCCTGCATTGAAGGTGTAAGTACAACCTCAAATTAAATATGTAAAGAATGTGTTAACAAACCTGCTCCGATGTCAAGAACAGTTCCTACAGCATTTTGAGGCAACAACTTCTCTTTGACGGGACGGCTACCTTCATCTGTGGCCGCTGCGAAAGCAACCCATACATGGGACATGAATACACGGGATAACAGTGCCGGGCGCAAGATCAGAACAGGCCGATGGATGACATCTCGACAAGTGGGACCAAGAGCGACGCCGAAGGCAGCTTTCAAGTCAGATAATAGGCTCAAAGCAGCTGAGAGTTTCATGCCACGATGCGAGTCAACACAA
>JAGGAS010037643.1:0-12597 GCA_017657355.1 Termitomyces sp. K1Ac | reverse complement strand
TGTAAGAGTTTCGTTCGAGTCAATAAACCTGATGCATGATGCCGCATGGAAACATAGGTCAGGCAGGGTCTAAGAAACTCCGGCGCGTCCACCAGGAATATCCTCGGGGCGACGCCCTGCTGACCCTGCCAGGACTCCCTGGGTAGGAACCTCCCCATATTGAACCGCCGTTCCCTCTCTTGAGACAACTGAATGGGATACTTCAATTTTTCTTTCCAACACGCGACATAGTATTGACAGATATGTACTACAAGGAAGCTTCCATTGGACTGTCGTAGCCGTATGGCTCTCCCTAGTTGAAGGTTGATCATCAAAAAATGCACTGGACTAAGATATCGATACTGTCATACATAGGGTCATAGCTTGTCATTTTGGTACATATCCATCTGTCCATCCTTTTCTGACGGAAAATCTGCAACACACAGCGGCAATTTTGAAGATCTCGATACTGTATGTAGGGTCCTACATATGTATGTACATATGTAGTAGGGTCAGAGGCTTGTCGTTTTAGTATGTATCCATCATTCTTATCGACGGAAAAACCTGCAACACAGCAGCACTTTCGAATTCTCCAGGGGTCTATTTCCATCACAGGTGTGAATGACGTCGGATGGGCAAAGGTCACTTGCAGAAATGCGATCAAGTGAAAATACAAAGTGCTCGGTCCCATGCGGTCTCACCTCATTTTTTAGCCTCTCGCGGGACTGATCATCTGTGTGAAGTCGCGTGAGGTTTATTGTTCAGTGACACCTTACTAGGTGCGAAATTTGGCGAGAGCACATAAGCCGTTGAAGTCACGCCGATCTTTCCGCTCCATTCCATCTTCGACGGCCAATTCTAAGTATGATGGTTTGATTTTATACCGATTGAATGGAATATGGACGGTCGTGTTATGTCACAGCAATAATTTCATTAAAGAGGCACGACAATTTCTAATATACACGCGGTGATTAGAACACACGGAGGGCGAGGTTGGTGTCTATCAGTTCACAAAGCAACCGCAATGTTCAAAGCATTATCAAAATCAGCAATTATGTCATTGATAGCCTCTATCCCAACGGACACCTGAAGAAGTTGAGTCAGTCTGCATCTGATATCGATGATAAATTATTACCCGTATCAAATCGGGAGTGACGCCTGTTTTCAGTTGTTCCTCAGCGGAAAGCTGCTGGTGGGTCGTTGAGGCAGGGTGAATAACAAGCGTCTTTGCGTCACCTGGATAACCGAATAAGAAAAGCAATGTACGCAATAATAGAATTCAGCGAACCAAGGTTAGCTAGATTGCTGGCAAGTTTGAGACTGTCGACAACTTTGCTGGCGGCACTGGGATCACCCTTGATACCGAAGTTTAAGACACCACCGAACTGGCCGTTGCGAAGGGTCTTGACAGCCAGCTCATGCGAGAAGTGAGTGGGGAGACCTAGATAAGAAACCCAAGCAACTCTCGAATGTTTCTCAAGGAACCTTGGGACGCGTTCATCAGTATTCATGAACAACAAATACTTAAGACCGACTTGGCAAGAGCAAGAGCGTTTTCTGAATGCCTCTCTGCACGAAGACTGAGGGTTTCCAACCCTTGGAGGAGAAGAAATGCCGCGAATGGGTTGAGAGCTGGTCCGAGGTCACGCAAAAGCTGATAAAGAAAGGGGGGTCAAGTTATAGTTATAGTATGAAGTCGTTGCTGCTCAGAACCTACTTCTGTACGAACTTTGATGGCGTAAGCGAGGCCACCAAAGGTGTCCGCGAATACTAGCCCATGATAACCTTCAGAAGGTTCAGTCAATCCTGGGAACTTCCCGGATGCCTTCCAGTTGAACTTTCCTTTTGTAAATTCAGACATGAGACGCCACTGAGACATACATCTGAACTTACCAGAGTCTACAATTACTCCTCCGATCGTTGTACCGTGACCACCGATCCATTTAGTAGCGCTTGATACTAGGAACACACAAAGGTTTCAGTATACAGTAGGTGAAGACTCGTCGAATTCAAATTTCCTACCAACGATGTCCGCGCCAAGAGAAATGGGCCGAATCAAATATCCTTGAGCTATCTTGAGATCAATCGAAGGAGAGAGGATCGAAGCATACCTCCCATGCCGAATGTGTTGTCTACAACCAAAGGCATCTTATTTTCGTGCGCGATCTTGGAATAGGTTAATTCATAATGCTCCTGATAAATGGCTCAAGTGAGATACCTCGGCAAGACCGGCGATGTCAGCAAGTGTGAAGTTGGAGTTGGCGATGACTTCAACGAAGATGGCCTTCGTATTTTCATCGATAGCTGCCGCGAAATCTTTGAGGTCATGAGAAGTAACGAACTTGACATTGAGTCCAAATTTCTTAAAAGTCACTGAAAGGGCCGCGAATGAGTGGAAATCAATGCATGATGTACAATAGTTAAGAACCTTTAAACTGGTTATAGGTCTTGCGAGAGGTGTCAAATCACGGACAACAGGACTACAAAGGTCACTCACTCCGCCATACAATGTAGAACTGGTGGTTGAAAGTCAGTGAATGTTTCAAATATGGCAAATCTGGCGGTCCTCACGCTGAAACGATGTTGTCTCCGGCCTCTGCAAGCGCCAGAAGGGCTAAGAGCTGAGCCGACTGACCTGAGGCAGTAGCAAGGGCAGCAGCGCCTCCTGTGAGACTCAATTTGAGTACAAATGGCAAAAGTCGATCGATAATAGATGGATGCTGATCGTACCCTCTAGCGCGGCGATGCGTTGTTCGAACACCCCCTGCAAGACAGATGATGAGTTGAACAAGGTGGCTACTGTGTAACGCACCACTGTAGGGTTCCCAATACGCGAATAGATGTTCCCGAATTGCCTGGTTTTGGTCAGAAAAACTAGGAGAGTAGAATGTTGCCAACTTGAATCACTTCAATGCAAAGAGGTCAGCTCCATGCTGTAACGAAGTTAATCGGTGCCAGAAATGGAAGTATAGAAAATGAGTTTACCGCAGAATCATTGAACACGAAGCTCGCAGAAGCATAGATGGGAACGGCACGCGCATTGGTTGCGGGGTCAACCTCTTGACCCGCATGCAGCTGGAGGGTTTCGAATTCTGGCTCTCTATCCACGCAATCAGATGGAATCTTCAGATATGAAGGAAAAGTCGACGAACTTGTAAAATCTGCCTTGGAGTGACATGAGTAAGTTGTGGAGGTCCGTAGTGACAGATAATTCCGAGCGATGAACCTTTACTTATGGGTTCGGGCCAGAAGCAGGAAACTACAAATGAAGCATAGATTTGATGCCGAGCGCGCTGAGGACCCAATCGTCCGCATCTCAATACTTTCAAAGACGGTTCTGTCCTGTTCTAGCTTCGAATGGAATGGATCCTGTCACGCCGGCTTAGGCCGGCCTGAAAAGGTCCGAATATCTCCGTGATTCAGACGCGATGTCGGGTGACAACAACCCTTCGGCACGAATCTTGTATCTCTTTGGGACAGACGCGATGTCAGACATAACCGTTCAACGCAGTATGCGCCGCCTAAACCCTTGGTTGTCTGACTCTGATGGAAAGCTGGAAACTAACGAAGCTCCTCGATGTCCCTGTCATACTTAGCCTTGCATCTAGAGCTTCTTGAGGTCGATCAAGTCGCAAACTCATAACTTGGGCCTTCAAAGCTTCACATGCACATCCGAGGCGTGCTACCTTGTGCTACCTTGTGCTACATATTTCCATATGGTTCATGGAACACTGTAAGTTGTCTGATACATAGACTTTCTTCTATCACTGTGGATAAGTACACTTGTCGATCTGTTATGGCTGATGTATCCAGAAATTGTTGGATTCCATTTCCGCTAGCGTTGCTTAGGGCTTGTAAATCACTGGCTACTTGACCCACGGTCCTGTATCATATAATTGTCCCCAACTTGTCGCTTGAATGTGATCCCTCGCCTACTAGCTACATCGACCGATGGGAAGTCTTCCGCGGTACGGTGATGCCATCACGGTTCCAATCTCTGATTATCTGCTAAACCACGTCTCTGTGGCAGAGTTCCTGGCTTCGCTACACTCCAAGTACATGCAGGACAAGGCGTTGACAGCGCCGCTATGCTACGAAGTCTTTCTGAATTCAACCTTTTATACAGAAATACGATTGTATGTGATCCCGCACTCTCTGAATGTTCTCATGCAAAGCATCATGCTAGGATAACTCAAACAGTCCAATCTCACCCAAGTCAGTTCCATCTACTCTCGCTGACATCGAATTCAAAATTGACTTCGACACAGACGGAAGACGTATGTACATAACCAACCGTTGAATATCGTTGTATGCCGTCAAACATACCCAAAAATAGTAGATATATTCATGCATCAACTCTAGGAGCTGTTTGAAAACCGTATGGCGGCGCTCGAAGGAGGAATTGCTGCAGTTGCGACGGCTTCGGGTCAGGCGGCTCAGTTAGTGGCTATCCTAGCGCTCGCCCGCTCTGGGGACAATATCATTGCTTCGTAAGTTGTCCGTCTCTGGTGGTGAATCGATCGTTCCCTCAAAACCTGTCCATGAAAGCACAAATATGTATGGAGGTGTAAGTAAAACTTTTACTTGTCTGCTCCAAATCACCTAATTGTTGTCAAGACATGGAACCAATTCGCAGGTATGATCCTCCCTCTTTCAATTCTGTGCAAACGAAGCGGATCTCCGATATTTAGTGACTTTCAAGCAATTTGGTATCGAAGTCAGATTCGTAGCAAGTGTGAATCCGAATGACTATGCAGCATCTATTGATACGAACACGAGGGCAATCTACATCGAGAGCATCGCTAATCCTAAATTTGTCTTTCACTCTATCAAAGACATTTCCACAGTATGTTTCTAGATGTTTTTCACATTGTGTAAGCTCCAGTTCCTTTACAGGTTGCTCATAATGCCAGAATTCCCTTGATAGTTGACAATACACTTGGAATGGGAGGCACGACCTTTTCTATTTGCTCGCCCGACAGATCTTAACTGTTTATACCAGGCTACCTAATACGTCCTATCGAACATGGTGCCGATGTAGTGGGTCAGTAACTAGACGGACGCCGTTCAACCGGCTTTGTGTCATTCAACTGATACTCTTCTCAGTCGAAAGTGCGACCAAATGGATCTGTGGACATGGAGTTGCATTGGGTGGCATTGTCGTTGATTCTGGTGAGTGGAAATTAATTTCCAGCTATTGTACCGATCCTTACCAAAGCCAAAGGAAATTTCGATTGGCGCCAGTCAGGCAAATTCCCCGCCTTGGTGAATGCAACAAATGGGCGGAGTGCCTATGTAGATATCTTTGGTCGCAAGGCCTTTGCTGCCAAAATACGCGAGGATGCAAGTCATCCCTTAATATCTCCTTTCCCCGTCTGATCATGTAAGAGGGCAGATTCAGCAAGACTTCGGGACCACAATGGGGTCGTTTTCAGCGATTCTGATGCTACAAGGGTTGGAGACTCTAAGCCTTCGTGCAGACAGGCATTGCACAAACGCTCATGCTTTGGCGAAGTGAGTGTATTTCAAAGACGATCAACGCAATCGCCAACGGCGGTATTAGATGGCTCGAAAAACAGGCGAATGTCTCTTGGGTCTCCTATCTGGGCTTCGAAAGTCACGAATCGCATGCCCTAGCTTCTACATATCTGAAAGAAGGTTTGTATGGTGGAGTCTTGACTTTTGCGGTCAAAGGTGGATCTACGGCTGCCGACAAGGTCCTGTGCAACTTAAGGCTCGCTAGTCACCTTGCCAACTTGGGGGATGCGAAGACGTTGGTAATTCGCCCTTCAGGAACTACCCACGGGACGACTTTGAATGGATCTCACGAAGATTCTGCTTCAGTCGATTCTATGATTCGAGTGAGTGCTTCGTTCATCTATAGGCTCCAATCGCAATGATCTCTCAAGGTTTCTGTGGGGATTGAGACTATCGACGATATCATCACGGACTTCCATAACGCTCTTAATTCACTTGACGTTGAATGAGTCCCTAGGAATGAATTATTTATGTGGTGCATAGTATGTATATAAATATTATCAAAAATTGTACAATAATCGCGTCATCGATGTTTCCGTACTCCTGTCTTGTACGCGCATCAGTTATGCTCATATGGTTCCGAATCACCAGTTCAAATATGTAGTGAGATTGGATATTCACCAACCTTTTCTGGTAGGCGGTAACTTGGGACTCCGGAGAATTCCGGAACCAGAAAGACCAAACCAACTCACTCGTAAACGAACTACTTTGTTTCTGTTTTCTGTGAATCTCGATTCTGATTCAGACCGCCTAGGTCAACATGATTTCCAAGCATAAGTATGCCGTCTCCAAGCTTCTAAAGTAGCTTGTCTAGTTACTACACATCGGTTGCATCATTGAACGTTGCGCTGGTAACGGGCCCAGACGGCCCTGAATGTTGAACACTGGCTCCCTGTGTAGCTTCAAAGTTCACAAACCTCGTTACGTTTTCTCTATGGCCCTTGACCGTGATCGCACCTGTGCTAGATGTCGGATCGTAGGGTGTATCACCGTATTGCAGGCGGGCTTTCTATCAGTTGTCAGAGGCTTCTGACACCTGAATGCTTCTTATGTCAATTTCGAACGAGGAAACTCTCGGCATCACTTTAGGGCCTAACGAGAGGATTGGCATGTCCATACTTTTGTTCTTCAGATGTCTCCCTACGATCATTTGAGCATCCTGCCAATCAATCCGGTCAAGTACGTGCGGTGGCTATCGCAACACTGACATCCTTATTCCCACCCATTTCTAATACTTTTTATAAGTGATTTCAGCCTCTGCTTCTCAGCTTCACTCTTTCATATCCCCAGAGCCTTTAGTATTTTTCTTGTCAGAATGAGTCAAACCATAGATCCTGCCACCTGGGAGGGTATTGACATGACTCCCATTTTCTCTCCTTTTTATTGGGGTGAGCAAAAGATCTTCTGATCCGTTTTTTTGTTCCCAATCGCTGATCCTTTAACTAGGAACTGTGGTCTCATTGATGTGCGTAGTCAGCTCTCTGATCTCTTGGTGGATCACATACTGAACACTGTTCTTTGAATGTAGTCTGTCGGGGATCACGTTCTTGCAAGCATACAACTATTTCCCCGGTCATGACAGGCTTCCCATCCGACTGCTAGTCAGAAATTTATTTCCTGCTCAGTTCTAATCCATTGACCTGAGAAACCTCTTCGATAGGCAGGTGTGATGATGTAGGGCACTGTTTTCTGGCAGTATCTGCTCTCCTAATGTTTTCAGATCACTCGATATCGCGTCCACCGGTCTCGTGTCTCAGGGCATGTACTATTATGTGGTAAGTCCAGCCTCTTTGGTCAAGTTCCAGTATTAAGTTTCTTTCTTTCTGATAAGGTCCCTCACTTCGGTTCTTTGCTGCCATTGAATTCCTTGGTTCCGTGGGTGTAACCAAATCCATATTTTGTTCCATATGCTGATTGAACAAGAACATTATCGGCTGAATGCGCGCTGTCCGTCGTGATCATATTCATGTAAGCATTTCTTGATTGATTATCTTAATTCAGAGTCGGTATTAATTGTGTACAGCTCGCAATCCTACTTCGCATGGCAGATTTACATTGGTTATTCAATATCACCATCATATGTACTTATCTAATCTCGTTGCGTCTAGTCAATGGTGTTGGCAAAAAGACAAGCCTGATTATTCCTGCACTTGTGGTGAGTCCTCACTGCTGTTTTGTATCGTTTTCGTAATCTCTGAGAAAATCAGATGATCTTTGCAATCACGTCTTTCGGTTAGTATATCATCGTTATGGAAGTTGGCAAGCAATTTTTCGCTGACAATATGATTCTAGCGGGTGGTTTGGGCGAGTCCTTGAAAGTGGCCACTTAATCTGATGACTAATTATCATTATAGGCTGTGCTACAGTCATGTTCATCGACAACACCCAAATCTTGGTGACCAGGAGCTACAGATTCTCAGAAAGTCTTCACCTTCTCATACTCAAAAAACATTGACCAACAAGATTGCAGGTGACCGCTGGGATTGCCAAAGGCTCATCTGCTGTTGCTGACATCATTGCGACCATCGCTCTCTGTTATCAGCTTGGCATCTCACGAACGGGTATCAAACAGTAAGCGTTCTCTTGAAGCTTCAGATCTCAGATTCAACGTGACCTATGTAGAACAGATAACGTATTGAAGACCCTGATGCAATATATCGTCCAACGTGGCGTTCTGGTGACGATGATTCAAACTTTGTTCCTGGTCATCTTCTTCTCTACTGCTTCACACGCGTGGTGGTACGTTTCACGAACATTTTCCACGACCCCTATCGATTTATATCATTTTTAACAGGCTTGCTCTGCACGTCAATGTTACTAGGCTTTATGCGAACACATTTTGTGAGTATGATCCTTTCCGTGTATTCTCGACACTTACTGATTCTTTGCTGTAGTCGCTATGTCAGTTCAGTCTCGTTATGAACATCACTTTACATTGAGATTCTCTTTGCAGGCTTAACGGACGAGAGAACTTGAGGAACAAACGTAGTTCTACCCTATACATGAGTGCATCCTCCGCTGGAGGCACATACCCAGGAGGAAACTACACATATCCTCCTGCAGGCATCAAATTTACTACCACCACCGTCTCGGAGGGTACACACGTTAACGAGGTAACGTTTTGTTAGTAAAACGCAGCCTTCATTTCCTCAAATCTCCCACAGAAGGGCGCCAATACAATAGACAAGACAATGATTATCTCCGACATGTGACCGGATCAACCCTTCCTTACCTACATTCCTTCCTTTGATGGACTTGGGGTTTGTGATATGCCACCTTTTTGATAGTTTTGTGATAGTATTTATGCATCAAGGCACACCAGAAGTTGTTCTTCTCACTGATGGAGATCATTGAATTTATGCTTGGCCTATCATAATTTTCTATCTTGCGTGCATAGAACATCTGTCCAGTAAAAAATTTCTGATGGAAACCGTGCATAATCAGGTATAAACGTGGACATATCTATGTACTTTTTTCTAACAGCCCGAAAAGCCCATCAACTTCATTGCACATCTATGACGTCTAGAGAGACAGCACGACTCTTAGGGAGCGATGTGGGCGCCGCTAAGAATGTAGTCACTACCTCGCATTATAGAGACGACTCCAATCATGAAAACCATGCATTGTTGGTTAGCGGGCCAGAAGTTCCAAATGAGGGGAAGACACATATTCTGTCCGTTGTGAGTTCTTTGACAACAAGTTCAATCTGTGACAACAAACTCGACCAATAGTTCATCCCAATGATTGTCGGACTCTTTCTTGCGGCGATGGACGGAAACATTGTCGTTTCATGTAAGTAAACGCCCGTGCAAGACAGGAATGTACTGACCAAGTCTACCTAAGCTTATGCCTCTATTGGAAGCGAGTTCAAGCAACTCCATAATATCAGCTGGATCGCCACCGGCTACATGCTTACTCTGACCTGTTTCCAGTATGATATATCTAAATCATTCTTGCCCATCCTCTGACACTGTATCAGGCCGCTGTACGGCAAGATGAGCAACATTTTTGGTAGAAAGCAGTGTTTGATATTTGCCTACTCTGTCTTCGCGCTGGGGTCGCTATGGTGCGGTATATCACGAAATCTGCAACAATTGATTCTAGGACGCGCTCTGGCTGGAATTGGGGGAGGCGGTATGTCGACGTTAGTGTTAGATATTTTCTCAGACTTCACTTTTTCTGACGAGGTATAGGGTCGTGAGCATTATTATGAGCGATATTGTTCCATTGCGATCAAGAGGGACATGGCAAGGTTAGTGAAGATGATTATGAGATCTCGCTGCTTGATATTGATGACAGAAAGGTATCATCAACGTAATTTTCGCGATCGGTGCGGGAACTGGCGCACCTCTCGGTGGATTTCTTGCAGATAGTATTGGGTGGCGCTGGTATGTTTGATTGCCTGTCAAGGCTTTGACGTGAAAATTTGTTGATTTTCCAGGGTATTCCTCATTCAAGTACCTGCTACGCTCATCGCCATAGCATCAGTTTCCATTGCACTCAAGTTTCCAGTCCAAGAATCGACCGATCTAAAAGCGAAACTGAAACGGGTAGATTTTCTTGGGTCAACAGCTTTGATCTTGTGCATTTTCTCCCTTCTGATAGCGCTAGACCGAAGTGGAAACGAGTCTTGGTCTGATCCTCTCACAATCTATTTCTTGGCAGCATCTACCTTTCTATTCGTTATGTTCATGGCGATCGAGGAGTGGTTCGCGGTCGAACCATTTGCACCTAGGCTAGTAGTGTGGGGTCACTCCCTGATTGCCAGCTACCTCGTAAATTTTTTTAGTGTGGCAGCTGGAACAACCACAGTGTTCCACACATCGCTATATTACCAAGCTGTTCGCGAGTTGAAGGCATCAGAAGCAGGAATGTTCTTGATTCCAAGCATTTTGAGCGGTGTTTCAGGAAGCTTAGCTGCTGGCCTCCTTATGCAAGCCACGGGAAGATACTATTCCATCACGGTCATCGCGTATGCCATCACAGTGTGTGGCGCAGTCATAACTTTGATGACAGCAGGAACTGTAATACAATCCGACGGGGGCGTATCTCTCGGTGAGTGCAAATTCACCTATCAACGGCAACAACGACAATTCACCAACTTAACCTACCTAGGACTCACAGTGTACGGACTTGGCAATGGTGGGGGCCTGACGTGCATAGATATGTCTAGATCTAACCTAAACAATGTCAGGAATCGGTATCACGACGAGCCTTGTGTCGCTTATCGTCAACGCTGGTCCGGAAAATCAAGCAATTGCCACTGCTAGTGAGAATTAATGCCGCCATCATATGAGCCTGAGTCTAATCACCTTCAGCCTCGTATCTATACCGCTCTCTCGGAGCTGTTGTGGGAGTTTCCGTTGGAAACACTCTCCTTCAGAATGGATTACGTTCGGATTTGAAGAGAAGGCTTACAGGCGCCGATGTTGAGGAGGTATGTCGTCTGAACATTAATTTAAGTTAATGATATATTCTTATACCACTAAAGATAATCGTTCGAATACGCGAATCATTGACCTACCTTGGATCACTGGATCCAGAGACAATAACAATTGTTAGATCATCATATGCACATGGTATTCAACTCACACTAGCATTTGCGGTTGGTATGACCTTTTGCGCGTTTATCTGTTCCTTTTTCATCAAAGAAAAGCCATTAGGCAGCCAATATGAAGCGAAGTAGTCATAGAGACCATACAATCCAATTATTGGGGAGCTTTCTCTCCTGTATAGATAGTTACCCAAAATGCAGAAGATTTTTTAGCGACGTTGAAGGCAGGTTTCAGTCTTCACATTGATTTGAGGTCAGCTCTGAACTCCATCCAACCTCAAATACACTCCCAAATCCGCCTCAAATATGCTACTGTGTACTAATCCAGTGGTTGGAAATCCAAGTTGGTTTATCAATCAGTAAGTGGGTCGTGTGAACTCGTTTGGAGTGCTGTGGCGAGGGACCGGAAATAATCATAAAGGCCACAGGAGGTGTTTGTTGACTAGAGAATGGGTCATTGTAACTAGGACATAATCAGGTTGAATGGACGTTTACTTTTGACTCAAACAGGGTGACAATCTTCCAATGTGGGAATACAGCGGCAGCCTCGCAGACTTGTTTTCAACGTCACTGGTGGCTAGAAGGTTATCATGGGGAGTTCAGCTGACGAGTCAAAGCGCTTGCTATTGCACTGTGGGCATGCTATTTACGGATATTTGCGTATGCAAGGACGTGGTCTCAAAATTTGTCGAAAAAGATGACAATCTGCCTGTGGTCGTTTGCAAAAACGGCCAGATTCTATCAATGTGCTTCAGGGGCACTTGAAGATCCAGTGCGTCCTGTTAGGCATGGTCAGGCAAGCGTGCGAGGAATATGAGGTGAAGAATTTGAGCGGACGAAGCGAACAAATGTATGCTTGTAGAGTGAAATGGAAGTGTACTAGTACATGGTGTGGGTTGCCCAGCCGGCACATGACACTCATGACATCTTGATGCATTTTCGTGGCAATGATGATCAAGACTCGTCTGACGTACTCAGGGTTCAGTATAATTCCATCTATCAAAAACCACCACGTCACCACTTGCTTTCATCCTTAGCCTCTGCGCAGAATCATGCCAGGCCTTGTACATACCTCGGGCCAAAATTTTGGCACTGCAAACTCTGGTAGAAGTTGTCATGTCTTGTGGTAAAGGTCTTGGTACTGATGAAGTTTCCAGGTGGCCGTAATTATGATTATATCAAGATATATAGCCCTGACAAACCGGGAGAAGAAGCAGAGGAGAATGCACGCGTCTGGAATGTTTATCTTGAAGCAGAGAGCTACGATGCGGATATGGTCGTACGTTTTCAAAACATCATTGATGGATTACTGGTTTTTGTAGGTCTTTGAAGGATAAACTTGCAGATTATGGTATCCCTCCTTGTTGAGAGCAACCAACTATTGAGGGCTGCTGGAAATCATAGCAGGATAGATATCATCCCTACAGCTGACCTAGGTCCTAGAAGTCGGACATACACCTCAATTGATGTCTGGGTCAATGGTCTATTTTTCACCAGTCTTGCACTATCTTTGTTGACTGCTCTTC
>JAGGAS010037642.1:16789-32340 GCA_017657355.1 Termitomyces sp. K1Ac | reverse complement strand
CTAGCAGAAAAATCACCACCATGTGAACGAGATTACGAGGGTGGCTTCGCAACAGCATTGATGTTGAAGGTAAGGAAATATATCATGCAGAAAAAAAATACATTGGTACAATTGGGGTATTTTCAGGATATGGGGCTCGCTAGAGATGTCGCGAAGCAAAGCAAGAGCCCGATACCACTAGGAGAAGCAGCAGAGGAATTTTATGGACGAGTGGTTAGGGAAGAACCTGAGCTTGCGCGGAAGGATTTCTCGAGTGTATACCGATATCTGGAAAAGATGTGATCAGTTACGTAAGACAATAAATGACATACAAGTGTGTTTGTTAGTTTTGCCTCCGACAATGACTTCCAAGCCGTCTGTGATCATCTTCGGTCAGTTTTCTGTCATTTTTCGCCCCGCGTCCCATTTACGTCCCATCAGGTGGTCTCAACACCATCTCACGCGCCCTCGCCGCCTTTCTTGTCCCTGTAGATGCCGATCCACTCGTTTCTGTGCGTGTCTTTTACCCCACATTATATCTCCATCCTTGACCGTGACCTCCAAGCATCTAAGGATCGTCGATAAATTCTCAGTCGTCCCTGCGACAACGTACGTCCGCCTACACTCGTCGCACACCATCCTTCATCATCTACTTTATAGATATATCGGTGCCGAGTTTCCAAAGATCCTTACGAGCCCCGTTGTTGAGTACAAGCAGGCTAATCTAACCGTCCCCGGTACGTTCAGTGCTCGTACTTATGTCTTTTGCCTTCTTATTCACCATTCACAGCGGTTGTTGCTTCATGTTTCGTGCCTCCTGAAGGACAAGCTCCCTACGATTACGTATTTGACTACACAGGTGAAATTCGAGATGATCGAACAGAGATGGTCAGTTCTTGCATCCTACGCATACATTATCTTGATAACACTGACAGTACTCAAGATACAAATAAATACTACTCTCAACATTTCTCGACTGATAGGCCTCGAGGCAGCAAAGTACAAGGTCAAAGCATACGTTCGAATTCAATTACCTTTCTATGACACCGGCAATTCGAGTAAATCACAACATACTGAGAAGGATGATATCAAGCCCGTGAACACCATCGGCATATGGTGGCACGAAACACTACGTGTTCTTGCTGCTATCGAGGGGTATTTTCTCTTACCTCGTCGTTCTCTTCTCTTATCGAACACCAATCACTTGTCTGGTCTTTTCTAGTCTGAATCTGGTCATCTTGCGGACCGGCTTCGTGTATGGGCCCTATATCGATTACGGAATCAGTATGCGATCTTGTTCATAATCACAGCCTTGTCATTTATCTTTTTATCGCAGTCACTTCAGGTATCACGGTAGCTTCAGTATATGGCTACCTCAAAAAGCCCATGAAGTCGATGTAACATCACTTGGGCATACATCATCCCTCATGATACTGATTGTCTCCTTGCCAGGTGGTCGCCAGGCAAGAACCCCAATAACACAGTCAATGTGATAGATGTCGCTGGTGCTGCCTGGGCCTGCGCGGAATGGGTTGCTCCCCTTGGCCGCACAGAGGCAAATGCACTTGCGGGCGAGGAGATTATATTCCACAACGACAAGAAAAAGATTAAGGATGTTGAAGGAGTACCACCATATGATCAGAAACTGATTGCGCCACTGTTCAATCTCGTTGAGTCCATCCTAGAAGCGCCCCTGGACTCTCTGATAAGCTAACACTGGCATTACAGGTCGATGATTCCAACAGTACTCTCTTGAGTATCGGCGAGGCCGTTACGTCTTACTTTGGAACAACATTTGAATTCTTCAACTTTGTTGAAAATGCCGCCATGAAGGCCCGTATCGTGTTCTTAAGTGCATTGATGATGCTGACTCTTTCTATAGCTCACGGGTGACCATGTAGAGGAAATTAACGAACACCATGTCAGCGGATGGACTGAAATGATCACTACATCAAAACCTCCGATCCCAAACACGCCGCTTTCAGCATATATGGATAATTTTGCGCTTGCAAAGCATGTGGTCGCGCTGAACAACGCAAAAATCAAAGATGTCATCGGTTACAAATTGAAGAAACCCCATTTTAACCACGAAACAATCAAAGAAGTTATTGATAAATGGAAGGAGGAGGGCAGCTGGCCAAACCTCGAGTAATCTCTCTTGTTGAACTTCTCGAGTATTTAGATGTATCATGTGCTCGGTTTTCTTTCACATTCGCTCTTCCAATCAATTCCCTCATGTTCTCTTTGTTACCTTATATTTTACGGTAGACTACCTAATGTACGTTTCTCTGGCTCCTTGTTAGCTTGTAGATACCACGACGACGCTTTACTTTTGGTTGATGCATGATGAATGACTCGAATGTGCGCGAGACTACCGACTCCAGTTCTATCAATTATAAAGGATCCTCTGCAGACTTGGACATGGGAATTCTTATGTTTTGTTCACGTCGGCAGTTGGCAGTTGTTGGCATTCACTGTCCAGTGCTCGACGGATCAGGACCAGGGTTGCTCTTTTCTTGTGCTCGTCCTTATAGAACGATAGAAACGATAGATCCGTGCAAGAAGGAAACCGTCCATGTCACCTAAAGACACAACCGATCCCGAAGCAACAAGTCCGACCGAGTACGAACTTCTCCCACCGTCTGGACCAGGTGAACAGCAACAATCGCTCATGGGACAAGAGGAGCAAATGAAGAAGCCTGAGGGCAGGCAAGGCGATCTGACTGCAAAGTGTATGACATTAGTGAGTGCCACCAACCGCCTTCTATATGTTCTTATTCTGATCTCATGGTTGCTCTATCAGGCGTCTGTCCTTGTCAGTGACATTTTACTTAGTATCCTGGGCTGGAGCAGACTCAGTATTCACTTCACCCAGGTTCTTGCCGTTGTCACATGGTTTGCTGTCCTAGCAAACAACCCTGCAGGTGCCGGGTGGTTTGCTTTCCATCCGACACTCCAGACCCTGGCGCTAGTCCTGTTCACCTGTGGTATGTGTGACTGTCAGTCTACTTGTAATTTTGCCTCGCGTTAAGCTGGTGGCACAGGCATCGTGACCCTCCAACCAACATCACAGCCGAAGACGAAAGCCGCAGGTTTACGCAGGCATCAGGCAGCCATTTTCTTCGGAGGATTTCCCACTATCGTATTGGGGACTAGTGCCATTGCATACAATAAATGGATACATAACAAGGAACACATGACGACCTGGCATGGGGTATGTATATCGGCGCTAAATTTGTCCCGATATGTTCTAACCATGGGTAAGACGTTTGGTTACCTGTCTCTGGCCTGGATTATATTACAGGTAGGCCTGGGAGGAGGAAGTGTGTGGTTCAAGGGTGCTGCGTTTGGTGGAGGGGCCAAAGCAAAGGCGCTATGGAAATATCATCGGTAAGTATTATCCAATATCTACTAGTTGGTTTTTACTGACCTCTTTTTAGACTTTCTGGATACATTTTGTTCCCCACATTGATGTTCACGGCTCATCTAGGAGGTTCTTGGTCTCACTGGGGAGACAAAGCCGTATCTTCTGGTTTTCTTCGGTTTGCCGCCTATACCGCAGCTCCTCTCCTCTCCATCATTGGAATTATTGCGCGCGTCCGGTATGTAGATGGACCCATCTTTTTTTCTCAACTCAGATTGTATTTTCAGGCCATCCAAAATGAACTTTTCCCGCAAATAACATGTAATATTTATTGATTTCGTGCCATGTAGTCCTAAGATCCCTCTGCTATTGGTTGGGGTATAACTTCTATAAGAAACCCTGGTAGGAAACGCTCCATCCTCTCCTGCGTTGCCGTCCACAATGTACGTTGCCGCTCATCTCTTGCATCGGGTTCAGATGGTGGAATCAATATTCCTGCAGCGTTCATAACCAAAAGAACGTTCTTGAGTGATTCAGGAATAGCCTCATACTAAACAGAATTGTTACGGGACTAAACCAATAGAATCAGATCGGATGAGACTAACCAGTTGATCACTTCTGTCGATATTCATAAGTCGATCCAGCAGATCCAAGATCTGTATCCACAGAATCCGGAAATCTGCTTTAGCTTGACCTTCTCGTACATCCAAGTGCATGAAGGTTTTGCAAAGAAGCGCAGAAGCCCGAAGACGGGTTTCCGGCATACCCTGCGGGTCTCTTTGGAAAATCTCGGCCTTCAGAAGGTCATCCAAAAGCGGGAAGACGATACGATTGAAGATTTCTTCCACATGGGTGTGATCTGCGTCCTCAAACAATATATGCGAACCTAACAGAGCGCGCTGTAGTTGGCTTATCGCACCGTGGCGCACCTCACGAGCAGCATTCGCGGATTGCCGAGAGAGAGATGCCAACAAATGTAAGCAGTATTGTCGCCAAGCTAGATATGCCTTGAGAAGGGGCCAGGCCGTGGGCGTGAACGTATACTCACCTTGATGCTTTGCCAAATGTGACGAGACCAAGAATCCAGGCAGGAATTTGTTCAGGTTAGCAATTAAATCAACCGCTTTTCTACCGCGGGCGATTGGCGGTGAGCTAGATCCGAGGGTAAAAATCTGTTGTGCTGAATGACGAGTATCATGGCTTACTTAACCGATGTCAATGGCTCCAATCGGCGACCTTTGGGTTGTGAGCGTTCTGTTGAGACTCCTGCCACCGTCATGAAATCGTCCAAAATCGTGACGAGGCCAGAGAAGTTATCAAGTGTGACAATTTGATCTGGACCATCCGACACCATGCTGGTAACAAGGTCGAATGATAACCGCGCCGCTTCTGAGTTAGTTAATGTAGACCTCATGAGTGCAAACACAAGATTCCATTCTGTTTGAGAACTAGAGCCTCCACTGATTTAAAAGCTATTCAAAACTAGAAAGAAGTTGGTTCTCACCTGATAATTTCTCGGTGCTTTTGTAATAGAAGGGTGAGACCTGAAACAACTTGCTCGCCCACGGAACTTGCGATGACGGGAGGAAGTCCGGACAAAAGATCAAACGAGACATAAATTTGATCTCGAAGAGAAGACTTCATAGTATCGGGGAAAAATAAGCACTGTGTCGGTCATTATTTGGTTTATTGATAACTGACCTGTTGAGCTAGAATCAGGCAGATACGTAGCAGGCTTACAACTGCACGCTCGATCAAAAGAATGCTATATTGAGTCGGGGTTGAGAGTAACGCTGATAGGTGTTCGAATACAATGGGCCTGATGTTTTCGATCGTTAGAAACAGGCTCGAAAATTATATCAACACTGACCAAAGTTCCTCAATATGGTGTGGCGCTTGACATAGAATGCTAACCATTGTCTCCAAAAAGAATACAGACGCAGGATCATACGGCAGTGAAAAGGCTCCATCTGAGTGAGTCAACCCATCGTCAGATTCCTGTTTCAGTCTGGCGACAGTTCGTTCATGTGCGAGAGCCTCTAGTGCTCGCACAGCGGCAGTCAACGCATCAACATCTAGCTGCCTAGAGACTCATGTAAGGACAAGGACAAGAACAATACCCTAGCCAATTTGTACATATTACTTACATTATTTGGCTGTAGAGTTCGTCAAGCCGGCATGACGTTATGCAATCAATAGTACAAAGAGTATTTTCAATGTCAGAATCGGTCGCCTCGGGCACCAAGTGTTCTGCACTTGTGTTGTAAGGTGTCATCAAGTAGGAAGACAAGGCCGATAGTAGACCCCCTTCGTTTCTGGCGGCAGGACGAGGTGGTGTGCTACCCCTGAGAGGGATCATGGAAACGCCACCCAGGAAATCCTCCATTTGTAGCATTCTTGTTGGAAGAAGAGAATGCAAGAAGAGGTTTTGGAACATCTCGAATATCTGAGATGGACGAAATAAGGCACACATCTCGGTGAACAAAGCAAAGTCGTACATACCTGAATCCAACCCTCTCTCAACGCGTTGCCATTTCCATTGACAATGTTGAATAAGACGACAGCAGCCAATTGACCTTTGAAATTAGTGCCAAATTTCACGGAAAGGTTAGAAACCGTGACAGATTGGCCTTCCACTTCAATGACAGGATAATTGGGCACTCGGGCAGGGGTCGTGTCAGACAATAGACTCGTGGCCTCTGAGAGTGAGACGACAACAAAGTCAAACACATCAGGGAGGTGGAAATGCCTTGCAAGGGTGGCACATTGTCTGAAGCCGGCAATGGATCGCTGAATGATGTATTCCTCTTCGAAGCTGATGAAAGCATAGGCTACGGCTGAGATCACTGGTTTCCACACAATTTTGAACATTTCAACATCAAACACGGACGAATTGCAGATTATAAAGTTGCCTGGACACGATCTGATCAGTAGCATTTTCGTTGCAGTGGACAGTGTGATATACCAGCTTGTCGCGACCGTGTTAGAAGTTCCTTCCAAGCGTGTTCAAAACCTAATTGTCCTGTATGCTCCTCAGGCATGACAATCTCGCGCTTCCGAATAGAGTCGTATATATTTTGCTGATTGCAAGTCAGTATCGAAATGTGAATTGCATATCGGCACAGCACACCAAAAATTCTGGCGAGAAGTTGTCACCGTCGTTGACCTGTCGAAGGTTGCGCTGATAATCCTCTATTGTCATACGTTTCTATACGTGGTTCGTTATGCAGAGGAAGTCAATAAACAAGAGAGGCGACGTACCCGCACTTGAGGATTGTGCAGATCGGTATTCAACATGATGACAGAGTAGGCCAATACATAGACCGCGTCTTCGCTCTTGATTTCCTCTGTATATCAATATGAGAAAAACTTCCTAGAGTAAAGTAAAACAACGCACCAGGGCCAGAGGCGAAATAAGCTGATGCAAATGTCTCAGTAATACGAGCAATCTGCTGCGACTCTCCTGGTAGTCGAAACGATTCTAGAAGTTCTCGCAAACTATCTGCGATGGGTTTCTATCGCAGTGTAAGTCAATGAGTATGTAGTTTGCAGGATACAAACATTGCGGAAATCAAACAACCCGATGAAGGCTTTCAAGAGTTCTATGTTGTCTGGTTTTGAAATGTAGTCACCCAAAAGGCGTTTATCGAGTCTTGTACAGCCTTTCAAAAAGTAAGCAAGGCTGCGCGCCTTCGTGACCTCCTCTGAGAGATCTGTATAGATCAACTTATTTTCTTCGAGAAACGCGATACCAGATTTTGGTTTTGCGTTAAAGCGCGAAGCACCCGTCAGGATCAGCTTTTTTTGCGATTTGGTTTGAATAAGGGACTCTGGCGCTGGGAAATTCTGGTAGAAAAGGTTAGATGTTTTAAATGAGGAAGAAGAACAAACCTACCGCCGGCCAAGTTTCCGATACCTAATTCTGAAATGTCAGACAGGTCAAAACAAGTAGCATAACGTTACAAACACCCTCGGCGCGTGTGGCCATATCGTTCACGAAAGCCAGTAGAAGGTCTAGGCATAGATACTGCGCATTCCGTTGCTGTGCATCCTCGGGAGGGTAATCCGTCGGGTATACAGCCTAAACAACCGCATTAGATTACGAATGAATGTTCTTGATGAGAAAAACCTTAGTCAAGAAATCAACAAGACGTTCGAATAAGTTTTCGCAATTGATGTCACAGTCATAATTAGCATATAGGTCGACCATGAAGCTTGGGTATCGAGATATTTGGCTCAGTGTTTCTAGTATCAAGTTTCGTGTTTCACCTCGTGCAGGGGCGATCAGAACTCTGGAAGGTACAGCAGCGCCTTTTTCAGGCTCTTGATCGGGTTGTTCTCCGTCTGGGCCCTCATGAGAGTTTAACGCAGGCGTTCCTGGGCGCGGAGTGTTTGGTCGAGGACTACCAGAGTATGCTCTCTTTCCAGCAAGAGCTGCGACATGCGAACCTTTGGGATGCGAACTCGGAAGGGCCAGTCTATCAATTGTAAACGCGAGGAACAGTTCCTGTTGTAACTTCAAATGGTGGCGCATCGTGTCAAAAACCGTAGAGATGGTGCGGAGAGAAAAGTGTAAAACAGAGGTATTGTCAGATCGCGCTAGTTGGAAGAGATATTTACAGCCTGGATCAAGTACGAGAGCCTCCAGCGATGGAAACTCGGCAATGCGAAGACCTGACTCTTCGAAAGCGGCATTCAAAATGCTCAATGCAATAAGTCGAGTCGAGTCGGTGTGTTGCTGGTCCATAGGGTCCAACACGTTAATCAAGACGCGTAACAGTTCCAGAATTGAGGGCAGGCCATCTACCAGGAATTAGACATGTTAGATGGCCATTGAAGAACATTTCGACATACATTGAGGTCGGTCAACTCCAGGGGTCGATGGAACTAGTTCTGGTCTTGAATCCGGTAGATTTTCTGTAATGACTTCTTGTAAATCGGCATTGACTTCTTCGAGCACTTCTTTCGTCGACTCTTCCTTCGCAGACACTGTTAATTTTATTTCGCCTTCTGGCGCATCTTCATCTGCAGCCCGTAGTTTTGCTTCTTCCGTAGCAGGATCCAGATAATGCAATCTTGAAAACACAGTCCTGACCAAGGCATGCATGGTGTTTTCCGCTGATCGACGCAGTGTCTCTAATGTGACGTCAGAAGCCTCCTGCAGTAGATTACTATGGTCTACATACCGCTGAGACGAATCTGACAACATGTTGTCAATACTGTTTCAAGCATTTCACATACTTCGATATCGCCGAGGACGTTCCCAACATTCCCACATAAACAGTCTTCGATGACTGTCATGATCTTCAAGAGGACAACTTCATCTCCTGAGGAATCACTTGCTTCAAATTTGCAATGCGAGACGGTGTTACTGAGCTCCACCAGGGCATGGTCGAGACCAACAGAAGTCGGAGAGATGAATTCGCATACGAACAGACTATGCAGAGCAGACAGTGCAGCAGAAGTTATAGGTCCCGTTGACAAAGGAGATCTAATGAGAGCAAAGAAGGGCGCGAGAATAGTGGGCAGATCTATGGTGGTTATGTCTGCCCATAAGAGTGTCACCGAGAAGGATTTGGAAAGGATATCAACGTGTCAACTTACCGTCGACGTCTCTTACAGCTCGCTTAAGCTCTTGAAAGCCACCCATGAGCTCCGCCTCACGATTACCTCGTCCAGATGCTTGTGACACATGATTCGATGTCGATATCCGCAAGCCGAGCTTACTCCCTAGTGACGAGTCTTTTGAACGGACGAAATGGGTTGAGGAAGCCCAGCGAGAATTTTTACGCATCGCAGTCGTGACCGACAGAATCTCTGAGTATAGGACATGCTTGAAGGAGACAGTCCTGCGCGTTACTGGGTCCATAGAAGTTTACAGCTAATGAACACGTCTTTCCGGATACATGGATCATTGACTGCTGACGTAAGGAAAAGATATTGAAGTCTGTAATCACTACAAAGGATATTGTACAATTCTACGTGGAGCCTTGCCCAACGTCTGACACTCGTGAGGTCATGGCGGCCTGCCCGGCCGCTGTCGCAGCAAGCCGCGATCGTTTTCGCTCCGCCTCTATACAAACGCTTAACCCATATGATAGACGTCCAGAAACGGGAGACATACCAGCTTCTTTCTCGCGTTCAATCTCGTTCACTATTGCTTCAATCTCTCCCAGTTCCAGGTTCTGTGACATATTAGATACTGATAAAATTGCCATCGTTTCCGACATACTGTAACTTTGCCATAGCTTTCCATGACGCTGATCTCAATGTTCTTCGCTCCAGTTTGCACAACTTCAAGAAGACTCTTCACTGTAAGTTTAATGCTTTCTTCCCTAGTCATGTCATCCTTGTGATTCTTTTCAAGGAATTCCCGCACAGTTTTTGATGAGCGTCCGATGGCATTGGCTTTCCATGCGCTATAGATGCCGCTAGGTTCAGTCTGATACAAGCGCGGTCTGGTATCATGAGGATCAAATCCAACAATGAGGGTAGATATTCCAAATGGCCGGACACCGCCGGATTGAGTATAACGCTATAGCATTAGGCCGTAAAAAATATATGTTTTTGTGATATAGGCTGGCCGTACCTGTTGAATACCGGCGATGTGTCTGGTGATATACTCTACCGTGACTGGATCCTCCACAGTGAGTCGATGACTTTGGCATTCCATACGAGCTTTGTCAATGAGAACACGACCATCGGCAGTCAATCCTTAAGCAAAGTAAGTTCAAGGTTTATTTCTGGACACGAAGAATGAACCTGCAAATGCAAGGCAGATGTGGTCGTCCAGCATAACAACTTTTCGCACTGTTCGAGGGTCTTGCAGTTGCAATATAGATTTCTTCTCGACACCCAAGACTACCACATCCTTTCCACGAACGCCGACCTGTTTAGCGAAGCGGTTTATACCCATCATCTCGGAACTGTAGATAGAACAACATACTGCACATGTTCCCTTTCGAACGGCTTCCAAAGCGTACTCGACCTATTATCTGAGATGAATCAAGATATACATGGAATGCTGAACAGACCTCTATCATAGGACCTGGACATGGTGAAATCGTGAAGGTGGCAAGTTCTAGGACGCGCGTCGAAACCTGGTCAAGATCACCTGAGGCTTAGTCAGCAGATCCCTGCGCCGAGCGCGTTACTCCCATCAATGTCACAACAACGACGAACGGACTCTTTGTTCTGGCCTACCCGTGGCCGACAATAGTATAAAGTGTTAAAAGACCCAGTTTGAGAGTCTACACTAAAAGCTCCCTTTTTCTATCAAGCTACCTGAACACTGCCCTTCGACCAGCACCGGCTAATGTCCCCCACACTTCAATCACCCTCTGATCCTGAAATCCAGTTTGTGGGTGGTAGTGGCATTATTGACTGTGGCATCTGTTCAATGAACTTGAGTGGCTTGACACTCCTTGAGCGGGAAGAACACTATGAACTCCACTTTTCCGCTGTACCAGGTAATTACGGAGTCAAGTCTCTCGGCTGTTGCATAATCTCAATCCTATCAGCACTTGGACCAGTGTCCTCGAAATCATCGCAGAGCATCCAGGGGCCTCGTATATCTATCTCATCTACAAAGAAGGCTCAGTTTTCAAAAGATCTCAAGTCTAATGGCAAATGTAAAGAAAATACTCAGAATGATGGAGGTGCTTTCTGGCATTATGGGCTGTCTGCGCTCCCTCCTCAAAATTATACACAAGGTGAATTTATTTACTTTCAGCATCCTCTTTTGTATCCCACCATGCTGCAGGTCTTATACCACTGCTCAAGAAGGCGTTATGGAACAGCCACGCTCAAGGAACGACATTGCGCGCTGTTCTTTGTAGCGAACGCGTTATACACGTTTCAAATACATCTTTGGACACAACCTGGGGTTGTGGGTAAGCTTACTTGCTTTTCATTAACACCCATCTTTTCTGATTCTGAACACAGTTACCGTAATTTCCAAATGGCCTGTACAGCTCTTATGGACCAAAATTTTCAACCGAAGTATTCGACGCTTCTCAGCGAACCATCTTCCCCGGGGGTTCACGATATCCAACAATGGATCGAAGATGCATGGAATGCTGGTATGTTATTCTCTTAAACGTATACCATGGAACATTTATTATCTTTCTAGGCTTCGATCCACAAGGTGCGCAACAACTCAAGAAGCTCGTTGGAACAAAAAAGTGGCTCGGGACAGCAGGTCGTTTGTGCTTTGATCTGAATTCCAGCCTTATACTAACTCTGAATTCAGACTTGTATGCGGCGTTCGCTTATCGTGGTATCCCGTAAATACATTCATTCTAATCCTTGCCTTTTGTGCTCACCTGCCACAGTGCGGAACTTGTCGACATAGACCTAATCGGTCGGCCTCGAGGTTAGCATTTGACTATTTGAATAGCGTTCGAATTTATTAACTGTATCAGGGGCCGAGATCGTCAAGGACTGGGTAGTCAACTACTTCTCACCGAAATCAGATTCTCCCAAATCAGCTACCATAAACGATGCCCTTCGTGGTGCCTCCCCAATTGTTGTGACAGACCGCATGCCTATCATCCTCCAACATCAAGGTCATTCCCGAACTATTGTAGGATATGAAGTAACGAAAGCCGGCAAGATTAAGCTGCTAATGTTTGATCCTTCCACGTGAGGACCAGGACATCACCTCTGGTTTCTAGTCACTAATTTCCTATCGACCATTAGGAAGTTTGATAGTATGACGAGAAAGATGGCCCTTGCTCTCTGTACTCAGCATACCTCACCTTCTGGTCCTCAAAAACGGCCTTTACTAGGAAGCTCACCTTCTACGTCTCGACCTGGTACAAAACGTTCTCGCTCTGGAACAGAAAATATAATATCTATCGATGACGACGACGATGTCGAAGTGCTCGTTATTGAATCACCACCTGGTCAAAAGCCACAAGAAGAAAAAAATGAGCCAATACCAAGTAATTCTGAAGCTCAAGCCATGACCCTACAAAAAGTTCTAGATCGGTTGAGATTGTCAACGAGGGGCCTTGGGTATGTAGACGTTTTTTCCCTATGTCTTCTCACTCACAATGATATAGGCGAATGAAATATCAGATATTGTATTTCCCCATGACGCAGCCACTAACGGAGAAAGATAAGTTCAGTAGAAGAACGATTATCAGTACCAAGTACTGATGTTTCAGTTTCGTCGAACACATCGACCTGTTAAACTAGTTACACTTCGAGTACATTATTTTTATTTCATACAGCGCAATCACTTTTCTACCTCTAAGCAGAATTCATAACGACGTCTCCACCAGTATCAAGCAAGGTACTAGGGAGACCAGAAAGAGGGGGTAAGTCCAATGCTGCAACAGCACTTCTGAGAGCCCTCTCCCAAGCTTCCTCGATTCGATACCCACCACCTCTCATAATCCCTTCTCGATCCTTTCGGACTGCCTCACTCAAGAAGTCTTGATAACCTCCGCTCCTAATCTCATACATATCTTCGTACGCATACCAATCGTCCTCTAGTGGCACATGTGGAGCATCAGGGATAACAGTGCTCTGTGCCGCTCTCGACCGTAGTAGTTTGGCATTACTTTGCAACACTGACGTCGAAGCATGACGCGCCGAAGATTTTTTTGCTGCGTTTGCGCGAGATTTTGATATGATCTTCAATGCACTCTTGTCACTTGTTTCCAGTTTGTCGATGATCTCCCTTTTACCCTTCTCTCGCTCTTCTCGCTCTTCTTCCTCTTCGCGGCGTAGTTCCATCGCCCTGTTTTCCCGTTCCCGGCGGTCAGCCTCTTCTTGCTCTTTCAAAGCTTGCACATATGCTTCCTCCCGTTGTATATTGAGTTCAATAAGCGCCGCATTTTCTGCACGATATGCTTGAATGCGGGCTTCTGTTTTTGCTATGTCAATGTCGTTGATGAGATTAAACGCTATGACAAGGTAAGGACAGGGAAAAATATCGATATTATCAATACTGACTGATATCTTCTACCTCTTCAAGGTAGTCGTTGTATGACCGCAGGTCAGAAAAATCTTCACGTCGTTTGTTGAATCTGTCGGGATCAAAATCTCCACGCAGTTGAATGAGAAGTGTGACATACTCTTTGGCAATTCGTCTGCGTATAGCGACCTCCTTCTCGACACCAAGATCTTCAAATGTTTGCGGCATGAACGCAAGTTTGCGAAGGACCTTATTGCACAAGGGGCATGGAGCTGGGCCAAGCGTAAAAAGACGATCTATACATGACTCGCACCTGAAATAGCCATCACAATTAGAGGGGAATAGCATTGCACGAAAACAACATTACGCACACACATTTTGTGATAACATGCGCTCACTAACAAACGAAGCTTTGGGTTCAAATAACGGTCACTTTTGCACACCGGACATTGATCGTCCATTGACTATATGTTTGTTAGAAAGTGTACAGCAAACAGAGGATAGACTAACGAAATACTCGGATGTCCGTCCTGAGGGATCTTTGACGCCGCCTCCGAAGACGGTTGTCGAAGTGCTTTGGACCTGTGGTGTTGATGAACGCGTAGTGTTCGCGGAGGAACCCACTCCACCCTTTCTGACAGTTTTGCCCTGTAGCCATCCCCCGACTTTTGGACGGCCCGCCATAAGTACTATGTGACGGGTGGTTTGAAGTCGAGAGGTCACGCGTGTGGTGCGACGAAATATATTTGACGCCAGCTTCCAAATTTGGCACTTGTTTACTTACTTATTCAATACGGTTACGCAACGATGGTGACAGTGGGTCGACGATGACAGATCTACGTACCGAGGATGTACTGAGAATTACCATTCTTCTGGCTGTACCTTGAACAGCTGACGAAGAAACAGGCACTCATCTCTTCTCCTCGTTCATCGGCATGTATGTGCCGATGTTGTCGTTAGCAGTGCTCACGCTTATAATTTCAGTATTTATGGTCCTTGTTCCTCGTTCATCATCTGTTGCCCAATTCCTGTCTCGATCTCAGTCAGCGCATATCCCATACTCTGATCCCACAATGTCGGTAAAGACTGTCACTACGCAGCCAGAATGGCGTAAAGCCATAGAAGCTCTCCCATCGACTCCTGACAACATCCCTGCTTTTTTCCTTGCTCATGGATCTCCGTTCTTAGCTTTCCCTGAGTCAGAGGCTCACGGCCGATTGGGGTCTTATTCCGGCCCCACAGGCCCTTTGGCCAAGTTTCTCAAGGATTTCGGCCCCGCACTGTTGAAGAAGTACGAACCCAAAGGAATCGTTGTTTTTAGTGCTCACTGGGAAACTTTTGGGACCCGTCTCGGTGTGTTGCTTTCCAAACTTGTCTGTAAACATTGGCCGAACCTAATCGCACAGTAACCGATTATGGGGATGAGAACCCGCTCCTAATGGATTACTATGGGTTCCAGCCTTCTATGTACGAGTTGAAATTCAAGTCTAAAGGCGATTCGAGGCTCTCACAACGCATTGTGCAACTGTATCAAGAGGTTAGACGATTCTCGTTTCCTCAAGCAGAAATCAGTTGTGATAATGATCCCTGACTCAGGCGGGTCAATCTGCGAGGACTACGTCCAAACTTGAGGCCCGCGGTGAAGATGGGCGTGGTTTCGAAGGCCCTGGTCTAGACCACGGTGTCTTCGTTCCTTTCAAGTTGATGTTTGGGGAAGAACTGTCCGGTGTCCCCATCGTGCAAGTTTCAATTGATTCGAGCCTGAGTCCAGAGAAAAATTGGGCTCTGGGGAAGGCTGTAGCTAAACTAAGGTGCGAACTTGATTTATTTGGCCGATGGATATCTGACCTGGCAATCCAATCTAGAGAAGAAGGGATTTTGATCATATCTGGCGGACTGACATTCCACAACTTGCGAGACTTTGCTTCCTTCTCACCTGATACTTGTAAACCTATACACCAAGAGTTCGATCGAGCCATCTTTGATGCTGTCACAGTACCAGATGTACGTGTACGCTCATCAACCTAATGTCCCTGTGTTGAACATCATCCTAGGCCGATAAGCGCAAGGAAGCGATGGTGAACCTGACAAAACATCCAGGTTTCCGTGCCTCACATCCCAGAGAAGAACACTTTGTACCATTATATGTTGCCGCTGGTGCTGGCGAAGGAGGTGATGTCCGGGTTGTCACGAGCTTGTACGGTGCTCCGACGTTTGCCTTCGGTGTTTAACATGGATGTTGGAATATCAGCTGGGGGAACAATACATCATTCAGCTTGTCAT
>JAGGAS010037641.1:4801-32868 GCA_017657355.1 Termitomyces sp. K1Ac | reverse complement strand
AGAAGATGAAAAGAAGAGTGATACTGAGTTACATGTGGATGGCGCTAGTGTAGATATCGCTCATTGACTCTCTCAACTTGCAGAGGACTACAACTCTCTTTGGTGTCAACTCAGGCCAGCACCTTTCGGCCCTCCCTCCCTATCCATAAACTTTGGATGATGGTAGTCAAGTCTGGCAAAGATCTGGTGCATCTTCTATAAACAAGAAAGTTTGACATGCTACTAGTGACTTACTAACTTATGCACCTTGGAACTCTGAGTACCATCCGCTTCTTCAAAGAGGAGATAGCTACCGCCTCAAAACGTCGAACAAGTAAAAGGTTGGTAAGATGCAATAATTTGCCCAGCATTCCTAGAGGATCCTTGACTCGGAGAAGCATGTCACGCCGTGAAGAGTGCATAGTGAACAGCCATCTGAATTGGAGATGTACTCAACAACGTCTACTACATTCAAAAGTGCTGGCAAGCTCTTTGGATGAAAACCAAACGCGAAGTACTGTATTCCTTGCGAAGAGCTGATGAAACCAAACCCGAAGAATATCGTTTCGAGGTGCTTGGGTGAAAGGAGAATACTGGTGACACTGAAGCTTCGGAACGAGTCAGAGCAAGCGTTTTGTGATTGAATGCTTGCTTACAAGAGTTGTGGTCAGACTTCGAAGGTATCGATGCCAGTGAGCTCTCAGCCATTTGGTCATTCAACCCACTTGCATAGTGGATGGCTATGGTTCAATTGTTTCAGGACCCACATTTTGGATTTTGATACCATGCACAAGATGTCGAGTGATTCAAGTCAGGCCAATTTTATGGTGGGTACTTGAGTGTGTAATTGTCTAAGCGAGTGGAGCCCCAGCTCGAGTGGGGTCAATAGTGTCAATCCGCGATCACGTGCTGGTCTGTCTAGTTCTCAATGCCATCACCATTCAAATTTGCAAACTTTGTTCTATGTTCACAGATGTTCACTTAACGCGTTGCCTATTACCTGGAGGTGTAATGTATTGCGATTTCCGCTACGTATAAAGACAAGGAGTGCTTTTCAACTCAACTTCCGCTCTTGCATTTCCCTTGAGAATCGAGATGGCAGGCCTCATGGTTAAACCCTTTCCACGACTTCCCCTTGACGTAGAACGCATCATTCTAGAGTGCTCGGCTTACCATGACAGATCAATGGCTTTAAGACTCGCTGGTCTCTGCCGGAGAGTGCAGGCTTGGTAAGTTTCCCTTAACACGTCAGTCGTGACGCGAGCGTTCCAGACCATACTTTGTTGTTAGGATCGATCCTATACTGTATAGGCACGTCACACTCGAGTATCCATCACAAGCAGAAGCATTCGTACACACACTCGAGAATTCAAGAAAGAATCGGAATTTCTTTGGGACGCAAGTTAAAATTTTGTGTTTTGCCTATGGCATCGACCTACGCGACGCCGTCAAAATTCTTGGCGCCTGTCGAAGCGTCACCAGTCTAGCATCATGGCTCGAACTATCTCAACTCACTCCCGACTCTGCGCACGAGGACCTCGAGTCTTTCGCAAAACTACTGACTAACGGAACTCTGCGACTTCATCGTCTCTCCATGATCCTTCACGATTTCCTATGCGTACCCGACCCTGATTTTGAAATCCCCGTCCTGCAAAATGTAACCCATCTGGATATCTACCAGGGATCTGACCACTTTGGAACTTGGTCTTGGAAAGGTTTCGGGCAACTCTCCCATCTTACTCATCTTTCGTTCGACTTGAGCCTTTCCGTTCCACTCGAAACCGTGAACGAGGTACTGCCGCATGCTCCGTCCAGTCTTCGCATGTGCATCGTCCTTCTATCAACGCGCAACTCGACGCTTTCTCTCAACCAATTTTGCTGCGACAATAGCACACTGGACAAAATGGCGGCGGGGAAAATCGATTCACGCATAGTCGTTGGTACCAATGAATCGCTTGAAGAGGAGAGCAGGTGTGGTGGGCTAGTGGTTGTGCACCTTTACGATGACGTATTGAAGGATGGATTGGAATTCGCCGTCGTTTGCGCCGTCAAAACGAACTTTTCCAAGACTTGGGCTCATGTACATCTGTGAGACCAAGAGATGATTCGGTATCTTCATATCGTGAGATGGACATGGCTTACGAATCCGCTCTGGATGTTTGTGTTGATATTGACGTCGTATTTGTGCTGAGAAATGGCTTCTGAGTTGAGACTTTGGCGCAAGTGATTAGGACGTACCTGCATCCAGTTCGCTCTGAACTCGGTCGCGATATCGGGAGGCTGGGGTGTCACAAAGGAAGAAGAATATGGCGGCGCAGCAGGTGGAAAGACAACTTGAGCTGTAGACCCTATAACACTAGCGCCACACAACAAGAGGCATGTCGAGAACAAAGTGCTCATGCGAGACAAGTTAGTCATGAATAAAGACCTGAGGGCGTGTAGTAAGACTAGCTCTATATCCTGCTGGTTCTCTAAAGTACCCAAGAAATAGCATTGCCACAAGCCCGTTTGACGTCCCGCTGACTCACAATTGACTATGCATGTCAAGCATCAGTACTAAGTACTCGGTACTATTTATGACAGGGAGTGATGTTGGAATGGACATCCTTGTCGACGATAACTTAGCTGGTCTTGACTGATTATTTCAGGCAGATTATGGCCTGGTTTTTCAAGCAGAACAAGTATCCTCACGAATGATTATTGTGATTAGTAGACGACGCGAGAAATAGGACTAGATTCATTTCCCTGCAAGCCTTGTGCCACTCTTCAGACAATATCTCGAACCTTCACGTCCGGGTCACTGTGTTTTTCGATAGGTTGCCCAGAATAAAGCTGTCGCGGAAACCTGGTCGAATAAGCGGTGTAAGGCTGTGTCGGTCCCGGTTTCTAGTGGAGGCTGCAATCAATGGGAGAGCCGCCGAACCGAATGTCGAACTCACGGGTGAGTAGCCAGGGAACGGATACGCGCCGGGACCACCGAATGCGGGGTTTGCAGGCGCCGTTTGCGGGGTCTTGTTGGTGCTGAACTTGCCTTGGTAGCGCGTCTCTGGCGTCGGCGGAAAGTGGACGCGCTTACCAGAGACTGCCCCGGTAGACCGACCGGAGAAGTTGTATACACGCGGATCAGAGGAGTTGGCGCCGGGAGTGTGCGCGTACCCTGCTGGGGTCTCGGGGAACGAGGTGGGTGGGCCGGGTGAATCCGCAGTGCGCGGGATGTATGCTGAGGGAGGGAGCGGGTAGCCCGCTGGTGAGCGGGGATCGAAGCTCGTTACGTAGGTCGTCGGAGGCCCTTGGATTTGTGAAGGCTCGATTTGGTAGACAGCAGCGATGGCGTCTTGTCGATGCTTCTCTTGTGCTCTCCGTCTACGTACACAGGCACAAAATATCAATGATACAAAGATTGACACCACTGGAACCGAGTGTTCAGCAAATGTCCTGGCCACAGTGTGAACGACATACGGATAGACCCGCCTATAACAATGGCAATACGAGCACTAAGAGGCAAGCGCTGTGTGCATTCCAAAAATCCGTTACTAGTTATCTCGTATGGTGAGCAAGCCCCCGCTCTATACTCTCTCCATTAACACTCACAAGTTGGAATAACAAATCTGATCAGCCGCAACTCCCGGAATAGCGCCTATGACCCATACCAATGCAACAGCTCCGCCTACAACTCGAAGATCTAAACATGTATGCGCCCGAACACTTAGCATATCGCCACGATCTTGAGTACAAGATCACACTCACTTGAGCCCGAATTCCGCGTCATCGTGTCGCTTTAAATGAACTTCACTATATCCAAAAAGGTCAACTTTCAGGACAATCGCCAGCGATGGACCAGTCTGAAGAACCCGCACAGCAGGACTTCTCGTGAGGAGGGTGGTTAGGACGGGGGGAGATCAACTCGCAAAAAGTTCATCACGGCAACGACGGTCGAATACTTATAAGTATCACCAAAGTTGGCCCCCTTGATGGGAACCATGATCGGGTTCTTGACACAAGTATGTATCCATTTGATGGATATCGATGGCTATGCATCAATACTACTAGAGACGCTGGGGTTAAGTACATACTTGCATGATGGACTTGACCTTGAAGACCGAACACATCAGACTTGGCAACTTTATGAGGGAATCATCAAGACACAGCGCAGGTTGGCCTTCACTGGAGACAGTGATGTTGTTATACCTGGGGGTTGGTAGTGGGTTACTAGTCGATATCATCATGTTCCAAATTCATCACCGACAATCTACCAAGATACTCGTACACCATTGCTTTATTTACATTATCAAGCACACACCGGACTAAGCCCATCGCTGCACGACGACACTCCCAGCGAGACCCGCACCCTCAATCGTGGCATCTAGATCATCCAAAGTACGATTTGGGAACGTCGTGCCTATCGTATAGGAGCGTGTCAAATTCTCGGGGCGTGCTCTGTAACACGAATTCATGAGTTGGATTACCAAGGCTACCACAAACGAAAAAGGACATACGCATTGATGAAATTTCGCAAGTCACTGACTTTGTGCGTCAAATTCATGCGGCATACAATCCTAAAACTCCGTTAAGAAAGTTGTAGCATTCACATCGGGTGAATTGCGTACCTCGTCCCATCGGCTAAGCGAATCTGCACACTAGTCGTGGGCAATGTCTGGTCAACTTCAAACAGCGTAGACATGCTTTCGCGGTCTACAGCCGTAGTCGCGGGCGGCTGGGAAGTAGTCGGGAACTGTCCGGGCATTGAAGTGGAGCCACCCAAAGATCCTGTGCCCGAGATTTGCGGTACGGGCGCACCAAGACGGTTGCCAGAGCCAGAGAAAGCTCGAGTTCCCTGAGGTGGAACGTAGGCCTGGTGCGATCTCTGGACAATGCGGAGGTCAACAGGCTGGCCCACGGGTAGGTTGAGGATCTGGGGTGCAGTTTGCCTGGACGTGTGTTAGACGGCGCTTATGACGTAAAAAAGAGGCGTACCCAGAACGCAATTGTTCAAGGAGCGCGCGGTGTTCAGGATTGTCGTATTCCAGTAATGGCCCGTCTTCTATAGTAAATCCATTGCTCCACAACGTCAAGTGACGGATAGCAGGGGCCTCGTCGTCTGTCGGCTAAACATGAATACAACAAATCAGATTTCGATGTCTATACGAACCAGATGTCGCGTCGGGATCTGGAATATAAGTGCTTTCTACTTCATCACTTCCAAGTTTATGGCCGCCACCTTGGAATGGTCCTGAACGAGAAGACGGATCGATCGGAGGACCAGCTCTGACCACAAAATATAAGCAACATCGTAGATCGAAAACTGGGAACATACTCCGCAGCACGGCGAAGCAGATCGCGAACTACATTGCCTCCTGGAATTCGGGAAGGCTGATGCGGGTTTTGAATCGAGAGACCGCTTTTGTGGCGAAGTTTATTTAGCTACACTTATTTTTCAAGAACCATTATGGTGCTCACCTACGTTCACCGCCTGCGAACCACGATTCTCCTTTTCCTGCTTCATCGTCATCAGAGTCGTCGTCATCTCCGCCTCCAGAGTGGCCACCAAGACCCCCAGGCGGAAAGCTAGGCAGGCCACCGCTAGACTGGGAGTTTAACCCGCCGATCGTTCCAAATCGCGAGCTGCTGCGACTACTGTTACCACCGTTGCTAATTAAATCGTAGAGTAGATGAATTTTCACGTCCCAGGGTCACGATGGATCTATCGACGTACCCCGACCAATCGCCTATACGACCTACCCGAGGTGCCTGGGTAGGTCTGGCCCATGACTCAGGTAAAGGTTCAGAGGCAGCACCTCCTAGAGAACGTCCTCCGCCAGTTGTATTGTTTTTGTCGTCGTTGGACATGGTGATCAAATTACAAAAGAGTTCGAATGTCGTGACGCGTCGATGAAGGGACCTACGTTACTTGTATTGTTATAGATCGTGGTCCCAGGTAAACAAAGAGGTAATGACTTTTGATCGAGGTCTACATAGATCTTTGAAGAGACAGAAAATATGGAGACAATTTTAAGATTGGGTGAAAAGAGTCACAGATATTATATTGGTTACGCTCGCGGCTCTAAGTTAAGTACATATGTACATAGAAAAGACTAGAAAAGACAACATCACAGCATCATGACGTCGGAAGCGAACATTACAATAAGGATCCACGTGATTCGAGTCATTAGGGCCGGGCTTCAACGGAATTTTTTCTCCTCATCGACACCCAAGTCGGATAATCGACAATCTTGCGTACTTGCAAGTCCCAATTATCTTGTACGCAGTAGTTTCTCCTCATTTTATGGTCTAATCACACAGTTGTACAGAAATCATGGCCCCGTTTTCCAAGCCAGAGACGGTGCTGAAACAGGCCGAGGGACTTGTGTCCGTTGGCCAGACTCACGCCGCTCTCCAATCTCTGACAGAAATGTTCACCTCAAAACGCTTCCGTTCAACGCCTCTTACGTCGCTCGAACCCATCATGATGCGCTTCGTTGAGCTTTGTGTCGATATGCGCAAAGGGCGCACTGCCAAGGAAGGGCTTATGCAATATAAGAATATTGCGCAAAACACAAGTGTTCAGAGCATTGAATCCGTCATCACTCGCTTCGTCCAGCTTGCAGATGCAAAGGTCCGCGAGGCGCAGGAAAAGGCTGCTGTTCAGTCCGCCGTGGATGTAGACGATCTCGAGGCGAGCGAAACGCCCGAAAGTATCTTGTTGGGTGCTGTCAGCGGAGACCAGAACAAGGACCGTACCGATCGTGCACTCGTCACTCCATGGCTCAAATTCCTCTGGGAAAGCTACCGGACCTCTCTAGAGACTCTGAAGAACAATGCTCGTCTCGAGGCCATCTATCAGGCATGTATTTACCTAAACCGAGTACCAAAATTGAGTCATAAGCCTAATTGCCGATGTAGCAAATTGCCCAACAAGCATTCAAGTTCTGCTTGAAGCACCAACGCAAAGTCGAGTTCCGCCGCCTTTGCGAGACTCTCCGCCTCCATCTTTCCAATGTTGCCAAATACTCGCATCAACCCCATTCTATCAACCTTTCCGATGCCGATACCCTGCAACATCATCTTGACACCCGTTTTGCACAATTGAATACCTCTGTGGAGCTTGAACTTTGGCAAGAGGCCTTCCGGTCTGTCGAGGACGTCCACAACTTGTTGACAATGGCTAAAAAGGCACCTCGTCCGGCTATGATGGCTAACTATTACGAGAAACTTACTAAAATCTTCCTTATGAGTGGCAACGCTTTGTATCACGCCGCGGCCTGGGGAAAATACTATTCCGTTGTAACAAGTATGGGTGGTAAGACCGACGAAGAACTCAGCAAATTGGCGGGTCAAGTTCTTGTCAGCGCCCTAGCTGTACCTGTCGGTTTGACTCACGAGGAACATGACGAGCTCAAGGGCAAAAATGCTCGACTGACCGCTCTTCTCAATCTCACGAAAGTACCTACTCGCGCCGGTCTTCTCAAGGATGCTGTATGCTATCTTCCTCTTTTGAAGACACCCGGCTAATCATTACCCCTTAGCTGTCTCGCGATGTCCTCAAACTCTCACCTCAACCCATCAAAGCCCTCTACAATATTCTTGAGGTCACTTTCGACCCTCTCACTCTCTGCAAATCCATCGCGCCTCTCCTCCTATCCCTCTCAACCGCCTCTGATCCTGACTCTCCCTACGCACCCTACCTCACCCTCCTCCAGCGTGCCCTCCTCTCTCGCCTTCTCTCCCAACTCTCACAGGTGTACACAACCATCACGCTCTCGAGTCTTCTGGCGCTCGTCGAACCCCTCCGGGCCGCAGGTGTCCCAGGCGCGTACGACGATGCCCAGATCGAGGGGTACATCATGGGCTGTGCAAGGCGCGGCGAGCTCAACATTCGTGTTGATCATAAGACAGGGAGCATCACGTTTGTTGATGATGCATTTGAGGATACGGAGGGAGCTAGTACGTCCGAGAAGGGTGTGCAGCCTACTATGGCTGAGCTTGTCCGCACGAGGTTGAGCAAGATCGCTACATGCCTGTATACGTCGCTAGAGCAGCTGGATAAGGAGGAGAAAAGGGCGCGAGGCGAAGATGAAGAGGAGGCAGAGGAGAGGCAGAGGCAGAAGTTTGCTACGCTCGTTGCGGCGGCTGAGACTGAGAGGAAGGCGTTGCAGGTCAGGAGGGCGCTCGTTGCGAGAAGGAGGGAGTTATTGAGCGAGTTAAGCGTGAGGAAAGAGAAAGAAGAGACAAGTCGCAGAGCGGAGATCTCGAGGAGGGAGAAGGAGGAAGAGACTAAGAGGATGAGAGAGGAGATCAGGAGGAAGGAGCAGGAGCGGGCGAAGAAGGAACTAGAGAATATCAGGATTGATGAGGCGAAGAAGTATGCGCAGAGTTTGGTGGATAAGGGTATTCTCAAGCCTAATGATGTTGATGTGAGTTTATTATTTATATTTCGTTCTTCATTCGTTTTTAATAGCTCTGGTCACAGAAACTCGACAGCATTGATACCGAAGGTCTCATCGTTATTCAAGTGCAGCAGCTCGAAAAAGAAAAGAAGGAGCTTTCCGAGCGTCTGCGTATCGTTCACAAACGTGTGGACCACATCGAGCGTGCCTATCGCAAGGAAGAACGACCTCTCCTCGTCAAGGATTACGAGCTTCAGCAAAAGACTGATCGCGAGACGCACGATGCTGTCCAACGAGCTCGCAAGGATGCAGCACGTGCTGCGTACGAGGAGGACATGGCTACCAAAGCACGTCTTGCACGTATGAAGGCAGATTACCATGCGCGTCGTGAAGTCATCGTCGCGAAGAAGGCGGCGGAGTTTGCGAAGAAGAAAGAAGCAGCACACAAGAAGATCGAAGAAGAGAAGACAAAAAGGAGGAATGCCGTGCTCAAGGCTCGCGAAGAGGAGAGATTGCGTTTGGAGAAGGAGGACAAGCAAAGAAGGGAGAAGGAAGAACTGGAGGCCAGGCTTGCAGCAGGTATGTATCCTTGTTCGTTTATACAGTTCATGACGCTCACAGGAGCCCGCTGCAGAACGTGCGGCAGAGGAGGAGCGCAAACAAGCCGAGGCCGAAGCTGCGGCTGCGGCTGCAGAAGCAGCAAAACGCGAAGCAGAAGAAAAAGCCGCCATGGTTCGCAAAGAACGCGAGGCCGAGCGTGCAGCAGCTGCCGAGCAAGCACGTCTCCGGTTACAACGCGAAGAGGAAGCCGAGGCTCGTGCACGCGCTCGCCAAGGCGAGAAAAACCAAACCGCTGGTGTTCGTGCACCCGTCCCGGCACGTGCCGCAGCGAACGGGTCCGAAGGTGGTGGTGTGTGGCGTCGCGGAGGGGCGGCTACACCACTGTCACGCTCCGAGAGCCCTGCCGCCGGCAGTGTGCCTCCGCGGTTCGGTAACCCTGCTGCAGGAGGAGGATGGCGTGAGAGGGAGGCTGCTAAAAAAGCTGGTGGTGGTGCGGTTCCTCCTTCACGAACTGCGAATACCGCCTCACCACGACCTGGAGTGCCTGCACGCGAAGAACCCAAAAAGGATGAGGATGGATTCCAGCCTGCGAAGCAAGTATATCGCCCGAGACAGTTGAGGGGTTAGTCATAGTTTTGTGATGTCTCTTTCGGATTATTATTCTATTCTATATTCATGCTTTCTTTGTAATATCTGTGTCAGCTTGCCTCTGCTGAGGCAAGCAGTAGCGGCCTACAACTGTGTACGGTGATACAATATTCTCTTGCGAGCTCAGACGGCATTCTGCAGTATGTAGTTACACTATGGAGAAGGAAGTTAGGACTGGCAGTAGATTATAGATAATATGAAGTCAAGATGCTGATCATGTCTAGAGTTATACCCAAAAGATGCATGAAAGAGACAAAGTACCGTACACAGATAGCAATACATCAAGAGCGCCCTACCCAAGGGAGAACAATAGAGATGCGTGAAAAGCATGCCAGGTCATGAATAGCGAGGACACGAGGGAGTGACAGAACTGAGTAAGCAATTCATCCTCATCCTAGAGAAGATTTCCGTCGTCAGCAAACTCAAGGTAGAATAGATTCAAACTCTTGCCCTTTTGAGTTAGGAAGATTGCTTGATTCTGTACTGGCGCAGTCGGAGAGACTGGACGATTCAAACTTGTTTTGAAAGCCTCTTCCTGAGCTTGTACAAAAAACTGATGATGATATCCCATACAGCTGGTGTTATCCTGAAAGAGTGATTCGGACGCTGGGCGGGGAGGTGTATCGCTGGAGAAGACGATTTGGGTCGTAGGTGTCCCGGGGTCGATATCGTTATTCCTCGATGTCAGGAGGACAAAAGGGGAAGGTGGTCGTGAACCAGATTTTCGAGAGTGTTTTGATTTCGTACTAATTCTCAACCGCTTGCGTGGCGTTGACGAAGTTCCAGCTGAACTTCGCTTGGAAGAGGAAGAGCCAGTGATCGTTTGAGATGTACTAGAACCCCTACGTCGTTGAGACGAAAGGTTGTGATGTCCTTGTTTAGATAGCCGTCTAAAGAGGTCCCTAGGGGAGGCAAGAGTAAATTTGTAACGTGCGGTGTCGTACACGACAACGCCAGAATCAAGGTCGCTCTGAGTCGTTCTGTAGGATTGGCGTTGGCTTGCAAGTGGCAATGAGGAGTTTGCGGGGGAGATCGAGCCCTCGTCTGGGGTTGGATGGAGATTTGGAATGGCCTCAATTTCTTCCCAGTCCAAGTCACCGTCATCTTGTTGGATGGTGTGCGAGTGATCAAGAACCTGAGGCTGGGTGAATCTGGAATGGATGGGTGTGTCGATAGAAATGGAATCGCTTCCGACGGGTCCGATATCACTGTGGGGTTGGGAAACAGGTGAAGAATCAGTTTGGGATGGGCTACGGATTGTCGATTTACGTTGGAAGAAGGTTCTGCGGTTTGTAGGAATGTGACTACTGGGAGAAACGACAATCGTGTTCGATGTCCTTTCATTGGCCGAGGTGTCAGTCTCACGAAGATCGGTCGTACGCTTAAAAAATAGACCTCGGCGGAGTGATACACGATTGGATCCGGCAGCGTGCGATGGCCTGCGATGTGAGGTTTTATCAATGATCGACTGTCTTTTGGGCCTGGAACAGAGACGTCTGGCGAATGCCGGTGCTCTGATGGAGAAAGAAAAAAGTCGTCGTCGTCGCAGCCCGTTGGGAACGTTCCCATCTGGCACTGCGATGGATTCAGAAGAGATCATCTCTATGAATCTCGTAAACCTCGTAATGCGGTCTGGGCGATGGAGTGAACTATCGCCATTTGTTGAAGGATCATTGAACATCCACTCTGCGACCAAGCTGTCGTTGTCGAGGGCTCCTAGCTGCAAGCAGACATCGAAAACAGAGGCACGACAAGTCTCAGTGTCCCAGTCTCCAGCCACGTCTAGACTCGATTGTTGCAAAGACATGGGTTGATCGTCCGAAATCGAGGAGATGTTGCAAGGGACAGCGTCCTAAGATTCTGTAGTACAACGCGGACACCACGGGAGCGTAACGTAAGGTATTATGGTACCATCCAGTTACACCAGATGTAATTGACGAGAAGTCTCCTTGACAACTTGTTTTCCACATGTGACATAAGAACATTGTTCTTAGCACAGGTAAAAACATCATCTGTCCAGAACAGATGAACATTAGAAAAGGACGACTGAAAGCGTTGAAGTCCGATTTGTGGATCATTTTTTCGTTTTGCACATCGTCGCAATATTACATATAGCACACGTACATAGCTGAATGTATCTGACCGAGGCAATGGAAGGTGCGGTGGATCAGAATGGCGTGTCCAGCGAAGCATGTTCTGAGTCGATGTCTTTCTCATTTCATGAAGGCGTAAGCAAGGCGTATGCGATTTCCTTTGTTATTTTGGACAGCCGTGTGAAATAAATATAAACAACCCTATCGCCATATGCATCTAGATTCTAATCCCTCACGTTCACGCAGCAGAATACACGCCAAGTACTTATGTAGCACCACGACCCACGTACCTGCCAACCTTATCAGGCATTGAGCGGGTCGGAGAGACCGACGGGGGCGTGATTGAGTGGTGTGACGAGATGAGCGATTCCTTTGGGTCGTGTGAAGTGCTCAGAACGACGATGCGGCGAGCGGGGGCGAGCGTGGGGGCGAGCGTGTGGTGAGGTTGCACGACGGGGGTGTAGTGAGTGAGTGCGTATATGCCACGCAGTGCTGCGGCGGCATAGATTCTAGAGGAGACGGGTGCGGATGTGCTCGTCGGCGATGTTGAGAAAAATAGACCTAGAGTGTCTAACGGGTATTCGCAGGTACATATGTACTGGTAGGAAGGTTTGACCAAGTTTTGGCGTTTCCCTTCTTGATGTCCAGAATCAGAACAAGAGCGGGATGTTGGACATTTAAGCAAATCTTTCGAAGGTTCACAAGGGTTGCTTGAGCCATGTGCAGAGTAATCTTGTCCCTTGTTCTTGCAGTTGTTCAATGAGCAGACCTAACGATGCAGTATTCCGAGTCGTTCCATAATCAATTAGTAGGGAAATGACCAAGTGGTACATATGGTACTTAGTAGTGACGTAGTGATTGGCTGGAGCCAAACGGTGACTGATCAGACGTACCTACAGCTAGTTAGAAGTTTTATATTGGAGTCTAGCATAAAATGATCTTATTTTTTAGAAGACCAAGAGGAGAACGTATGATAAGGTGCCGAAGGTTGGTCCATATACTTACTCAACGACAGATAGCGGGTACAACAACGGAATCTTGTCGAAGAGGCACAGTAAGAACATCTGTATTCACTATGTGCATAATTTGGCGGTTCGTTCACCCTTGGATGGATAACTAACCTACACGGTGACCCCCTTAGTGCCCCATAAGCTTGTCATACCAGAAGGTGATGAAACAGGCTTTGTGCGTCGAAAGTGCTCAATTGTTGTGAGAGTGAATAAATGGCATGATGGAAAACATTACAGTCGACGCATGAACGACAGAAGTGTCCGATGAAGCGTGATCCTGACTGTCCCAAGCCATTTTGGTGAAGGGTGCGTTGAAGGCATAAAAAGGATTGTATTGTAGGCATTGTTGATAGATTACCGAGTGGATGGATAAGAATACAGATGGTCTAACACTGTCCGTGCATGGTTAACATAGGGTATAAAGGATAGCATACCAGTAGTCCGTGTCAATAAGTTACATTTTCTCGTCCTCGTTGACCGCTTCTTGCATGAGGGCTTCAAGTATTTGTAAGATAAGGGTTATGACTAGACACGATCAGAGAAACTCACCTCCCCACTTGGAGTTTTCCAGGGATTGAAGGACATTTTGTGGATCTGTTTCGATCACTGATGACCGCCTGGGATAAAGGTCAACTTCTTATCAACAGACACGCATGAAGAAAGCACATACAGAGATTGGTCCGCTGACAACATGCTGATGTCACTTGTACGCCGATGACTTCGCTGTAGTCTGGAAGTCAGGTCAAGTGCAAGCGACACATCTGGGGAATTGTATCGTCGGATTGGAGTGGGGCTTCCTTGCGATGGAGTGAAACGTCCCCCAGCAGGAGGTGTAACGGGACTGGGCGTTTCTGCGAGATTATCGACCACAATGGAGGGAATTTCTGGAAATCAAGTTGGCTACCATCCCTATCAGCGGAACGAAACAAACATACCTCGACCTTGCTCAGCGAGAAGTCGCTCCCTGTGTGCCAGGAAACGTCGACGGTGAGATATCGTTTTGAGCAGTGACTGGACACGATCTATATTAACACGGTCCGTCACTGAACGATTTGTGTCCGTTCTTGCGACAAGATCCTCCAGGCTGATAGGATGAGACTGATTACAAATTGAAGAAAACGCGCAACTGAACGTACACAAGAGCTTCCCCGTCCACGATAAGTTTGTGGTGAGCAAGCAGAATGAGCATGTCATTGAAAGCTATGCCATGGCCCAGCTTCTCGGAAAGGACGATGGCCTCGTGGAAAAGGCGACTGTAGATGGCTCTACGTTTCCTGATCACATCGTAATCGAGCCCGCTGAGAACAGCCTCCAATTTGCCCACGTCAACCCCGTCAACGATCCTCGAAGACGCGTTCATCTCAGAGTCCGCAGACATCCGACAATGATTTATGATATTATGTATGCTGTACTCGGTGGGATAAATTTTCACTTCAAAGGCTCCGCTCATTTTCTAAAAGAGATCAATGAGTTTGGGAATGATAGATATGTATAAAAGAAAGTTAACTGACTCCAAAGAACGGGACAAATTTATCGCACTCAAGATAACCAGTCTTAGGATTCGCAAATTCAGCCCATACCTTCTTGAAAGAACGCATCTGCTCTCTGGTTATGGATTTTGCACCACCCGCAGATGTCTGAAATACGTAAGAAAAGTTCTCAACGACGACACCTAACTGAAGTTCAAAACGGAAAGGAGAAACAATTAGTAAACAACTTGCCAGTAAACATGTTGACAAAGATGTACTTGACGTATAGAGTCAGCCAAGGTCAAGAAAAGGAGGTTGGGAGTATCTCTCACCATGCTCAATAGGTTCCATGTGATGAAAAGAGCAAACGCCCAAATCTCGCTTCCACAATCGGATTCACCTGTGATGATAGAACTGTTATTGGTACAGCGAGGGTATGAGATAGCACTTCGGATAGTTAGTAATAACTGAATATGAAGACATGGCGACTTACTAGTCATGCATGTATTTGTTCCATCCTTCCCTACATAGTCAAGTCAGATGAGTTACATCGTAGATAATGTGACGAGCACATACCCAACACTCATGAACGCCAACATCACTAACGCTGAACTGAGGGAAGTGTAGTTCATGTTTCTAGTTTCACCTGAGTTCCACTTTGTCAAACTGAAAACTTCAACAAAGAGGATCGCGAAGAAGATAAAGAGGATGAGCCAAAGTCCAAGTAGACTGATAATAACCGGTAAACTTGCTCTGTTGTAAGATCAGTATAGCGAGAATTTTGATCTAAGAAAGAGCATACACGGCGGTCTTGAAAAGCATGTTCAGACTGTTGTTACGTTGGACCAACTTGAAGGCGATGCTGACAAGGAAGAGTTTCTGTAACTGTTGGGTGGCAAAGCCACTCGACCCAAATCGGACGACTAAAGTGGTAATGAGACTTCCTACTGCCACAACAATGTCGAACAAGTTCCATCCGTCTGATCGGAAACTCTTCCATCCTAGCCCAGACAATCGCACAGACGCATCGACAATGTATATGCTCGTGATACAGAGGAAAAAGTCGTCTAGAATACGAATATGAGAGATTGAACAGCTGAACTAGAGATGCCTTACTGCGGACAGCATCAGCAATCCTTTGAGAGGAAAAGGTTTGCGTCCTAGAAACTTTGCTCAGTCTTTTCTAACATATAACTCAACACAGAAGCATACATCAAAGCCAGAATGTGAAGCAGGAAAAGGAATGTCATGCCCCTCGACCACCAACCATGCTTGTGAACGGCACGATCGAAACACCATCCTCTCAGCACATTACTTGGGCGGGTTAGAGGCCGTTTGGACGGCTTCTGTCTTCTGAAGAGCTTTTTAAGATCTATCCATTCTCTTTGAGGGTTGGTCAAGAAAGCGGATCCTGTCTTTGAGCTAAAGTTGCCGATGATGATACTAGAAAAGGTGGTACGAAATGATTAGGTTGAAACTTGAGATACTATAGAGAGGTCTGCTATACCTGACAAAAAGCGTCAAAATGACAACTGCTCCCATAAGGTTATAGATTACGAAAAACAGTGCATTGAACTGCGAATTGTTTGTAAGTGGTTGAAGGCCAGGACCAGTTATACTGGTAGCAACACCCATAGCGTCAACCCAACCTTCGAGAGAAACAATTTCGAAGAGAATGAGTAGCGAGGACCGGAAACTGTCAAATGAGAAAGTTGTTGAAGGTGATGGGTTGTCCCAAACACGAGGAACTGGAAATGCAAAGGAATCACCCAAGACCGTGTTGTTATATTCTCCGATACAGTCTGCGATGCCGGTAGCGTTACTATAATTGCAAACGTTCATCTTTCCTGCGAAGATATTGAGACCCCAGACGGCATATGGAATCATATAAAGGATGGCGAGCAGAGCGGCATCAAGTATACGAATTGCACCAGACAAGATCAATGATTGGAACGTAGTTCGTATTTTGTCTATGAGAGTAATCAGTCGCAAAGCTCGCAGTGCCTTCAATGATCTGGTGAATCGGCTGATACCACCGATGTAAATGAGGCCTGTGGTGATATTGACGAGGATGCCGACCATGATGAAGAAGTCGAAAACATTCCATATGCTACGGATATAGGCATTAGGGGTGAAGAAGAAACCATCAGCGATGACCTTGATGATGAACTCCACCACGAGAAGAAATCCAAACGCTGTTTCTGAAACATCGAACCATGCTCCGACCTGAAGCCCATTAAGCAGGAAGTATTCTCGGCGGTAGAGAGGGGTTGCGATGGTTTCCGTTACTATCCCGGCAATTACAGTGAGGAGAAGAATGAGCTGAAAAATGGGGTGTGCAATAGGTGAGTAAGGTGTGCCAAAGATGCGTTCACCATTCGCGGGCTGCACAAGCTTTTGGCAAAATCGCCGCAAGGGGTTCTTCTGTGAAAATATCCAGAATGTCTTGTCGTAGGTCGGATGGTCACGGATAAAGTCGGCTCTCTGCGCTCGTCTCTCCAACAGTGCATCACGAAGATCTTGAGCGGTGGTGGCTTCACCATTGACGGTGGCGAGCTCCCTGGTGGGTGATAAGCATTAAAGACAAAGGAAGAAGTATCCGACACACAGAGGCTGGTCTGTCTGCTCTTCGGGACTAGTGTCTGGGTTTCCGTTCTTTAAGGTTGACATTGGAAGATCGTCCGTCCTCGGTTCACCGGCGAAGAGGCGTTCAAGCATGTTCAATGATTTGATAGAAAAGTGCCGTGGTTTGAAGGGGTTGGACGTCGATTGCTGTGTCTGTACAAGGGGGGTCACTTAGAAATCAAGATTTGAATATGAGGAACTATAGCGCATACTGAAGGAGAATGGGCCTCATTTGATTGGACACTGTAATTGTGTACCAAAGATTTCTGCATGGGAAGAACGAGATTTGCAGGAAGATCGACTTTGACTTTCACAGGATTCGGCCGCACCCATCGATATGGGTTGAACCTGCGCATCCAAGAAGCTGAGCCTTGCTGTGCTTGATGTCTGGCCCAGTACTTCGAGGCCTGCTCTCCCTTTTTTGACTCCTCTGCGATCTCGAAGTTCTCGTTGATCACAGCAATGAACATTTGCAGCACAATGACTGAACAGAAGGCAAAAAAGGAATCAGATGTTATCAAAGGAAGAAATGGTGCAGGTACTTGCAATTCGAGAAGAGCAACCAAGAAGAGACAAATATGGCAACAATCACAGTCTGCCCCAGTCGAACCTCTGCACCGGTCGTGCTGTAAAGGACATCTGTCCAGTTTTCTGACGAAGAGACTTGATATATGGCAAGGAAAGATGTCCAAATGTCACCAAAGTTCATCGGGACATCTTCTCCCATATCTCCTCGCAAAAGTTGCACTGCAGCTAGTGCGGCGATATAATTTACCAACATTAAGAACAAGATCATGTTGGCCAAACCATACATGTTGCCGAACACCGCTAGCTATGAAAATATTAGTACAAAGAAAGATAGTTCTGACAAGAGACGACATACCAGAAGAGGCTTCATCCTAGGAACAACCAAAATTACACGATAGAATCTCATGAGCTGAAGTATCGTGAACCACGGGTATGACGAAGACCTATGAATCAGAGGAATCTGGATGATACTCGTTCCGATGGCCAAGAACAAGTCAAGCCAATTGTTTCCATGCGAGAAAAAGCTTCTCCAGTCTGGCAGAGTAGCGAGGACTCGAATCACCATCTCAACATCGAATGCAATGGTGATTCCAAGCTCGCCATAGTATATGGCTTTCTCATGCATCTCGCTCATATTCACAGAACGTGAAGCCTGCAGAGCAAGAGACGCAAGAGCGAGGAGCACCCAACACCAGTGGATGTAGCCATAGATGACTTTCGCGAGATTGGGGCGTGCGGGTTTATGGTCTTCACCGGCGAGCCAATCATCGTCCTGCGTTTCATTGATAGGGACAAGGCTAGGAACGAGATGAGTGTGGGATATCTAAGGTCAAGTAAAGAACATACGGAGCAGCTCCAAAGGCGCTTTTCTTTGTCTCGGAACGTATAGCGGAGAATGTGTTAGTTATCACGGCAACGAAAAGATTGATGAGCCAGAAATTCAGGACAATGATACATATAATGAAGAAAAAGCACGAGAAGAAATATTCTGCATCAATCATTGAATACATCAATGGCGTCCACTACAGAAAGAATTAGGATTGAACAAAAAAAAAACGGAAAATTTGACAAACCCCATTCGCAGAAGCAGTAATTATGACCTGGAGAGCCGAGAACCAGATAGCATCAAAGCTTTCCACGTTGTTGGAGGGATTGTCTTGTTCCTAATCCCAAGGGTCAGTGTCATCACTTCAATTTGTTGGAAAGATTTACCTTGCACACCTGCCCTAGCGGACATATGTAGCCTTTTGATATGTTTGATGGTGTCCCGTCGAGCAGAAGATAACTAGTGGGTCGCAGCGTCTCAGGATCAATGTACCCTCCACAGAACTGGCCCTCTATCTGGATTTCTTGTTCTCCGAGAACGGGTTGAAGGAAACAGGTCCTGCGAAGAGAGCCTTTGAAGGACTGCACACCGATGATACTACAACACTTGAGAGAATGTGGGCAGAAAGGAAAAGAAGCACTCACGAGAACAGGACCATGGCGAATAAGACAAAATAAGCAACCCGTGTGATGAGCGGTCGGGCAGTCTTCAGAGAGTGCATGATCGTCTATAAGTCAAGATAAGACAGGAGAATAAGATATAGCAACGAAGGTAACCCACGGTTGTGCCAGACGTGATAGTCAACAGCCTTGCTGTCCGAATCACGCTCATGGCTCTGAATATGCCAATATGATACCGTCCCCTCTCCTCCCCCCCTATTGCCAGCGCAAACGCAATCCAGAAGCTGAGAATAGCTATGAAATCTATGCGACTCCAACTTTGCCTGAGATATGGGATATTCCTATACGCCTTGTCATGTGCATTTATCACGCTCAGGCGGAACGGGAGAGAGATGACATCGTGGTTGTCCGACTTGAGGGCTCTTGAGAGGAATGTGGCTGTAGGCGGCTCGCGTACCATTTGGTGTATGCCATGGGCTGCACTCAGTATCCTGTCAGCAAAAGGATTTGGAGGTGGAGGAGGTTCGGGCTGTGTAAGTGCGACTTGTGACGCTGGCGGGACATGGGGGTAAGGAGATTTCGGTATGTGCGCGTTGAGTGCGAAGGGGCGCAAAAGAGCGACTTTGAGGCTGTGTAACCTCTTTGAGATAGAGGTGCCCCGGTTCAGGGCGGCATGGGAAACAGATCCAGAGCGGCCAACGGCAGTGGTGGATCCGACAGAAGAAGTGGGGGGGAAATGATCGGATTTGCCTTGGAAAGGTGAACGAAAGAAAGAGCTGATAGAGACTGCAGGGTCAAATAAAAATCCAGAGACACATATACGGGCGAAAGCTTCTAATCTAACATGATATTAGTAGATGAGAACGTAAGATTAGGGGATTGGAGAGGCGTGACTCACGTAAATATGATAAATAGTACAAATAAAGCGTAGTCTTCCCATGAATGGAAGTATCCTTTTATACGGGGTGGGATGGCCGTGCCATTAGAATTGGGGAGAGTTAAAGGAAGAGCAGCTTGTATGGTCAATACGACGGCATTAATGATAATCAGTACAAGAATCATAGGTTCAGTCCACCTGGGAACATGAAAATCAATTAATGTGAACAAATAACAAGAAGCCAGCATAACGCACGGGTACACAAGGAAATTGAAGAGAGCCAGTCGAAGTTTACTGCTTGTCCCGAGGAATCCCAGCGTCCGACCACGAATAGGCAAAGCCTTGGCGAGATCAGGCATAGGGTCCTCGTCGGCAGCCCGTTCCTCTCCCTCTCCGAGGCGCAGCTGACTCTCCAGCCCAGTGGATGCCAGGTTGACCACACGTACGGACGCACGACGTAGGTTGTGGGATATAGACTTGATTGCTGACCCAGTCTTCTTCAAAGGCGACGGTGTGACACTGTATCGTACAGTCCTCCGACGGCTACGCGGTGTGAGGGCTGCATTCCTTTCGGGGTCTGTCTCGTCGTACTCCTCGGTTCCATTGTGTGACATATTGGACGTCAAATGTGCCTCGTCGTCCTCTCTATGTCCATCATACATCTCCGAATCAAAGTCGGGCGGCGAGACGAGTGATGCGGATGATAGTCTGGGTTGTGAAGCTGAATACGTATTCATATTTTGGTCTTGGATTCCGTAGCGCGCGGAGAACGGGAAGGTTCTATCATCAGTTGAGGAAAACACGTCGTCTGTCGCAGAGCGCGCAGGTCGAATGCCCGAGGTGGTCAATGTCGAAGAAGAATGTGGTTCTCGGGAAGTATCGAGGCGAAGAGGATCCTGCCCTACATCCGACAAGCGTTGTCCCCAGCTGGTTCTTCTTCTCGCAAATGAGCCGGTACTACCCGATGGTTCCAAAGACGGTGAAGGTGGTGCTGAAGCTACAATGCCAGCCGGAGAGCCAGATAAGTCAATAGCCGAAGAAGTCGTTGATTTTGGAGTTGTAGGACGCTGGAAATGTGTTTCCTGGTATTCCATCAGATGAATAGAAGGAAAAACAAATGCGCGACGAATGGTCGACCGCGATGGTGAAGGAAGGACCAGAGTCCAACGCTGCACGCAATGATTTCAAAAGTGTTGAGCGCCTACTTTACGTGAGAATTTTGATCAAAACCATCTCAGGCTGATTAGCGCAAGGTTAGCGCTTACCAACAAAAACCGCTGCCAGTGTCAACTTCAAGTTGCTATCAACTGTTAACAGTGTTATGCACACTTCACTTACTCCTTCCAAGGAGATGTGATTCGTATTATCTCTTCGCGTAAGTGCCGTAATAATGACCTGTGCAATAGTCATTCAGTTCCTATTTCGCTTCAGATGAAAAATCAACAACACTCTTGAAGCTTGCAAAATTCGCGAGTGATATCATTGACAATAAGGATGAGGTATTCGCACTACTGGGACAAAATGAGTATCCTGACGCGTTTAAAAAAAATTCGAGAATTTCTGATCCACGTAGTTACGCCCCCATCTCAAACTTGAGCCTGCCAGACCAGATGGATCCTACTTGCTACATGTTCTGCGCTGGATGTCGAAAATTTCATGAGGCTTCCTCTCTTTGCTTGGATCGATATCTAGGTCTAAATCAACCGAGCCCAGAAATCGCGAGCACCTCACCAGCCATGGCGTGTCGTTAGGAGATTTTTGGCATAATCCCTACCATTCTTGAACCGAGGATCTCTGGAAATTAGTCGAATCGATGCTGTTCGTGCTTATGAAGTCCAGACAGAACTAACATCAAGCGCCAAATTCTCCACAAAGGGAGTCCATATCGCGAAAGCCTGTAGAACCGTCATTATCCACATTTAATGAACAACAGGAATGTCGGATACCAGGCTTTCCCGATATTCTTGCGGCGTATCAATGAGTAGGTATGGCCCTACTTTTCCTTGTTGGACTGAGATCATTCAAAATAATCTGGAGTATACGTTTTCTTGCGCTCCGCTTGGTAGAATATTTTCTTAGGGGCAATCTTCAACATCATCTGGCTTCGAGTCTTTGTCGGTCGCTGGGACTGAAGCTGTGATTTCTACGTCAGAATCTATCAGTTCACCATCTATGCGAAGGTCACTGCTCACCGGCGTTGTGATCAAAGATTGTCTGTCAGGGAGAGGTCGCGTCAAGACTCTGTACTCAAGCTTTGACTACGCGAGGACTCAGGTCTCTGGACGAGTTCATAGAGAAGGCCACATTTGTCATACCTTTTCTTTCTCGAAAGACCGAGTGGTTGTTTATACAAGTTGATTCGGACGGCATGTCATTTCCATTGTCTCTTTCCGTCGCGGACAATCCTCTGTGGCCAGGATGATTACACGGCCACGTGCAAGCAGATATTTCAACTCTGGCCACTAAATCGTTGAACTTGAACCACTACCAACACATCGTGCTACCTTTCTTGCTCGTCCCTTCTATTCTCCTCTCATACTCACCGTCACCTGCCACCGAACATCCCCACCGAATCTCGACGCCACCATGGACATTCTCGACGCCACCATGGACATGACGCCTCTTGCTGAGATACCTGCTAAGACCCCTGCTAAGACCCCTGCTAAGACGGGGCGCATCCCTAGACCCCCCAACGTGTGGGTTCTCTACCGCGCTGACAAATCGAAGGAGTTGCAGGCGACTATAGATGAACAACTAACTATGGCCCAGATGTCCAAGATCGTCTCAGAACTTTGGGCAGTAGAGACCGAAGAGGTAAAATCACACTACACGCAATTAGCGGAAAAGAAGAAGATCGAGCATGCCAAGCTTTACCCCGACTACAAGTACCGGCCCGGGCTGAAGGGCTCGGACAAGAAGCCAAGTACTGTGAAGGAGGGAGGCGTGACGAAGTCGAGGCCAAAGAAAGCCAAGACGGTTACGACGTCCGCCAACAACTTCACACACATCCTGCCTATTATCAACATGTACGGTGGGGAGCGTCCTGAGGCCAGTGGCCTGGTCCCAGTCATCAACAATGTTGTCGAGCTCGGTTCTATGGTGGCCCCCAACAGCCAACAGGTCGTCACCAATAACAACCACGCCGCCTATGACAACACCATCTTCGTAAGTCTCGCTGTCTATATACACATATATAGCCACTTACAACCCTTCCCTCCACTAGTCGTCTGATGCCTTCAACATGAACATGTTCAACCATGTGGCACAGCCAATGGCTTGTTATGGCCAATATCACGCGGGCCCGAGTCATGCTGCGATGCTGCCATCTGGGGTATCCCAAGCGAATACTTACCAGCCAACAGCCGAGCACTGTGTGGCAGAGTGGTATACCCACGTCAATGACATGAATCAGTTTTACGCTGGCGGCGGGTTGCTTCAACCCTTCGACCCATATGGAGTCAATACCCAGTACGATCACACGACCCAGCTTGATGTCACCGACGGCTCAGGCGAAACCTATGCCACCGTTCCTTCTCATTCCGACGCCGTTCACTTCACTCTCGACGTTCCCCATGCCAATACCACCGGTGATGAACATCTCCTAGACGCCACCGTCAATGCAGTTGCAACCTATGCCACCGCTCCTTCTCATTCCGACGCCGTTCACTTCACTCTCGACGTTCCCCATGCCAATACCACCGGTGATGAACATCTCCTAGACGCCACCGTCAATACAGTTGCAACTCAACACTCAGGTGCCGTTGACTATAACCCCTTCGATTTCTCGGAGGGTCCTTCGGAGTCGCGCTGTCCCAATCTTTATCATTCTTGGGCTACCGAGTATAATCACTGGGTTCAGGTCTGAACAAACTGATCCATTTCCATGCGCCACTCATCACTTCCACGCCATCCTCTATTTTTTTGTCGGCAACATCTTGTACGTCGACCACAATGAGGGGTTCAGGTCTGAACAAAAAAGGAATCAGTCTAATCCCCATGCGCCACTCATCACTTCCACGCCATCCTCCCAGCCGCATCTTGTATGTCGGCCACTTTCATATCTACCTCCACGACGCGCCACATTCAAAACGTTTAACGTCATGCTGGCCTACCATACCTCTCTATTACCTATCTTTTGGATTTGGATTGTTCCCTCTTTTTTAGTCTCTATTACCTATCTTTCTTTTGGATTTGGATTGTTCTCTCGCTAAACGTATGTGCTATCGTTAGTATATATCTGTCGTTACCCATCATGATCATCGAGCTTTCTCGCTATGGAACTCCATACTATCCTCGCTACAGTTATCACATTCCTTTTCTCTCCGTCACATATTATGGACTCACCCTCAAATTACCTCCCCGCTTACTCTCTATTGCTCTTGTGCTACCATCTATTTTTTTCCTTACTGTCAAAACGGTCACCGACTGCTCCTCGTCGTAGAAACCCAGACCATTTTCACCGTATCTACTTCTTCAATGATCCCTTGTGCTATCTAAGTCTCCTGTCTTCCCGTGGTTATTTCTAAGGACTACTGCTCTCTTGCCATATCGGTTCATATTCTACTATTTCTTTCTGCATCAAATGAACAACCAATCAAAATTCCTGGAGAGTGTACACTGTATACCAAATTTATACCGGGCCGCCACAATCACATCGCTTCGAACTTCGAAAATTGTAAATTTACATAAGCACCCCTACTATGATTGATGCGGATAATGTACGTTGTCGTCGCGCACCACGGCTAAGCACTAAGTTCGTGACGGATGCGAAACAAGAGCTCGTTTCCAAGGTGTGAAACGTTTTTTAGAACGGTCACGGCGCGGAAATTAATTTCATTATTCATTCAGAATAACAGATATTCGTTGAAATCGTGAGGCCTTAGCCCACCATGCTACGCTTCCTACCGCGTAACCGTACTAAAGGATCGTTAACAATGAGAAAAATCAATAAAGTCCAGTCATACCATCATCTAGGCGCCGACTGATCGCATACCACTCTTTTCCCAATTCTTTCGAATACGCAGCCAGCACAGAGGCAAATAGAGGTTCAGAGTCTGGATGTGTTGATGAAAATGCCCGTTCTAGCACGTAGAGATCTACAGCTTTGTCTTCTACAAGGCTTGAGACATACGAGAGGCCAAAATCAATCAATACCTAAGTGATGCATGAAACATCTGATGCATAAAGGCCATGATAGAACGATCACCCACAAGCTCTGTTGGTGTATCAGGATCGTCAGAGACAAACGATGAAGGATGTCGAAGCATCATGTTTGAAGTTGTCAAGTCTCCGTGTACCACATCTGCAGCATGCATTCTCGCGAGTTGGACGCCAATCAGACACATCAACTTCTCTACAGGAGACTCAGCGGTGGCCGTAAGGTGATATACCAGTTGTAACATACCAACAGAGACCCCGTATTGCTTCAACGGATCATCAACATCCTCATCACCATCTACTACATCCTCCGTACCTCCCGGCAATAAGCATCGTACACTCTTCCCTTCTATCCATTCTATTCCCAGCGCCCCCGCGGCCGCGTCTACCATCCGAACTATAGGTACGTTAACCCCAAATCTTTGGTATGGGAAAGTTAGTTCTGATCCCTGATCCCCACCACACGAACATACCGCAAACATTTGAGAAGCGCCCGTGCCTCCCCTGCTACTCGTGAGCGTGTCAGCGAAGCATCCAGCGAAGGGTGGCGATACCACTTGGTGAATCGGTACTTTAAGAGTATCGGGGGCGCATCGGGGGTTAAGCTCGCTTTGTAGACTTTCTATCGGTCGCAAGAACCATCCGTGAGATATGACCTTTTGAAAGATAATCGGACTACTTGCAGCTTCGGCGCCTTGGGAGATAGGCGTTGCAGATGCGAGGAGCACGGGGAATGTCGATGATCCCATCTGAATAAATGTGAATCAATCGAAAAGGCAGTCGATACTTACTATGAAGTCTGAACTTTCGATACCGATCTTATCTTATCTATCAACTTCAAGCAAGCATGTTTTTACAAAATCTAGTCCAGCCATCATCGACCCACATCTGTTTAACCCAGAGAAAAAGAGTATTCTACATACGCCAATACTCACCGATATACATAAGTCGCATTCATAGGCCGGTTGGTTACATACGGCTCAGTGATCACGTTCTCAGTAGATTTTATCGCATGTTTGTCGCTATTTTATCGCAACGGCATTCGAACGAGGTTGAGACTACATTGCCACTAGTACAGCCGCTAAACTAACAGTTCTGTCACCACATCCGCGGAAATTTACATATGCCTGAACAATGTCAGTTCGTTCTCACCTTGTTATCAAGTTCGAACCACTGAACCGCTGTAGCCCAGTATGGGCCCACGGCTCATGTACCATTGATCAAATCCCCAAGTCTTCGGGTTCCCCCACCAGTTCGCCTTAAAGAAGTCTGATAGCGCCCAAAGTACTGATCAAGTTTCAACAGGTAGCTCTTCCACCTGATATACACCCACTTCCTGCCTCGGTGAATGACTATGTAAGCAAAACATTCCTTTTATGTGCCCGAAAACTTGGCATCACAATGTATTCTTCCTTATGAATCAGTTTGTCTATCCGTTTACATTGGAGCCCCATATTATTACTCTGGAGTCTTCCCGCCGAAGCACTATCGCCGCACATGCAGCTCGCAGAGAAGCGTATCTACGGCAGCGTGAGGACGAGAAAGAGCGCCGGAAACGTGACGCGTTGCGAAGAATCGCCCCAGGTTTCGAGCCACAGGGGCCAGTACTTGTGCCTACTAGATCTGTCAGTGGTGGCTTGGAGTCTCAGGGTATGGGTCCAGAGAAGCCTGGTCACAGGCACACTGGATCGGTAATGGAAGACCTGGTTGACCAGTTAGCTAAACTGGACTCAGGCGCCTCTCAGCACCAGGGATAAGGACAACAATCCCCGTTTGGCGGAATCCATTTCTTGCTCAATTTAAACCATCGATGTGTATGATACTATCCATACTCTTCTTTCCCTTTGTGGCGGATTTATAGAAGCTTGGGTAAATCGAACAGGCGCAGCGCAAACTACACCCCAAAACCGTGCTCAAGCCTCGGAGAGAAGTTTACTTCAATCATCGCTCAATTGTCTAATGTATCACTTATACTTACTTACTCCGCTTGTTGTAAGTTCACCTCAGCTTGTCAGCGTTCGTTTGTACCTGATACTAATAGCGGTGATTTCTCGCCACCGGTTACAGACACATTGGTCTATACCAACGCTGTATGAAAAGAGAATATTTCTCAGATGATTGTCCCCATTCTGCTTAGACGCTCGAGGGCGCTCAGTAATTCGTGTAAAAATATAAATTCTACGCTCAGCTCTGCGGTGAAAAGTCGTCCCCGTTCGTGCAGTGCTTTAAATGAGTTATATCTACGAACTCAACATCTCGTCACTTCAGTGACGAGGAGTTAAAACAGGTCGGACTAATTCGGAGTCGCTCTCAGACTAGGCCTGGCACTAAACTTCTCTTGTTGCTTTCTTGAAATGGTACCCACGACGCGAATGTCTCCGACACGACTTGATTTGGTTTTGACTCCTGACCAGTTACACCTACATAGATGACCCCGACCGTGTTGATCTTGTGTATCTCATACTAGGAGCTGTGTACAGTTGAGGATAAGGTCTTCATGACAAGTCCGTGTCGCCGGGTTGAACTTGACTTTATTTCTGTTAAACAAGTGGACGATGTATTCAACACATTTTGATAGTCGACAGCAGATCAGAGCCGGGCCCGGGGCTACCACATGAGCAGTGAACGTTTTGTGTTGGCTATATCAGATAAGTCCTATAGTAAAGGGTATTCATCCTCTTTCATCACCCTATGAATCATCTCGTCTACCTTTAGGTTCGATGAAAATACGCCTCATATAATGTATGCGTCTTACGAGAGCTATGTTCATACGGCCCCGGGTTATTTGTATGCATTGCTGACAATCAGCCAACCAAGCGAACTTGAATATCGTCTCGCTTCACCTGGAACCAGCCCAGAGGTTGAACATTCATCCATTTTACGATCTTCTCGGAGAAGTCAAGCAACAATCTCAATACATGATTCTTTCAATACCAATCATGAGGATGCGTCCTTTGAGGATGCGTCCTTTCCGGGCCCGGGAGATGGTCAACAATTGGTCGGCGAGTTCTGTGTCTCTCCTGATATTCGATTTTTAGCCGGAATCGACATTCCGACTCCACATTTCTTCCGCACATGGAATAATCGTATTAGGAAAAGCTTTGGCTATCTATCATGACAACTATATCACCAACCCTGAGTAATTTTCTATCAATTTAAAGGTGACGTTGACTTTCATGGGATGAATTCGAAGCGACATCAATAGAAATACAAGATCCCTTTCCGTCTGGCTCTTCCATTTTACCAGTGCACTCTACATTATATGATAGAGCCTGAGCGTTGATCGAGAA
>JAGGAS010037640.1:15996-33276 GCA_017657355.1 Termitomyces sp. K1Ac | reverse complement strand
ACGTACGCTGCTTAGATGCGAGCTCGTAGTCAAAATGACTATCTTCAATGTTTAATGATACCACTGATTCGGATAGGATCATTTATTTCAGTGTGGTAACGCTTCAACTCAAACATGAAATATCAAGACGTAACATCACAGGCTCCAGGGCGCAGAGCACAGAAATGTGGCTGCAGAGCAATTGCACGAAAGCCCCGCTGAACCATACGATACCGGATGTCATGCAACCGCGCTAACGCAGGACCAACGTTGCGAGGAGTTCCGTCCGGAAGTGTAGCACCGGTCCAGAAAACCTAAACGATATCCATCAGCAAGACTCTGATTGTGTTTCTCTGTTTCAAAACGACCCACCTCGGCTGAGCTCGCAGCTCTAGGCCAAGCAATGGAGTCCAAGTTCTCTGGTGATGATTGTTCCGTCCATAAGAGTTGCTGTCCTTGAAAACAATGCATGTCAGGGTGTCATTGCTAAGGACAATTACAAACTACAGACCTCCAAGAACAAGTGATTTTTGAACATCGGTGAGATTTGCGAAAGGATCAAATGTGTAGGACTATGTATGTAGTATAAATCAATGTAAGACAACCACATAAGCGCTAGATATTGTTAATATGCACCTTCTGCCATGTCTTGAATGGATCACACGAGCTGCCTCTGTGATACAAGTACAATAAAATATCAATACTGTGACAAGTAGTGCACTGACCCAGTGGGATTTTGGCCAAGCCATCCACCTGCGCCACAGTCCTTGAGGAATCATCAGTATTAATTTCAGATGATGCTGCACGACATTTAATTTCACAAGATAAAAGTAATCCGAAGGTGCGTGTACAATGTGGTAATTTTTGGCTGCTACGGCAGCAGCATGATCCAGACCCTGCAACGGGTAGAAATTTTGGTTAACGACCACAATGGTTCGACGAATTCCAATGCCACATACATAACTACTGTTGTTCTTGGAAGGGTAAAATTATGTTCCAGTGCCATCTCCTCCCAAACAACCGGAGTCTTTCCTAAGTCAATCAAGGATTTATGTGTGGATTGAACAAACAAGCTCAGTGCTTGCTCCAGCGAGTGGCCACTGCTAGAGAGTTCCTCCTGCGTCTGAGCATCTTGGGCATAACAGTTTGTATTCAGCTCATCACCACCAGTACTAAACAGAGTTGAAGGGAGCATTTTCGCAATTGAAGATATTAGTTCAGCCGTGAAATTTGTGGTGGCAGTTGAAGCCAGACGCAGTTGTCCCGCAGGTGGTTCACCTGCAAATTGCTCCCACGGTGTTGCCTGGCTACAAGCAATATGTTCTGGGTGAGAATCGGCGATCGCCGCTGTGTGACCAGGTGTGTCGATCTCCTGAGGGCCAAGTTACAGGATGGAGATGTTTTGATGCATGTCAATAATTACCACTAATATGTCAATTCCTCGCTATGAAACAAGGATGTCAAAGTGCATGCATATGGATGACAAGTCATACAAACCTCTCCTGCATATGACACTATGTCTTCGACATCGGAAGCACTGTAAATCTCGTTCGTAGAGTAAGCCCCTTTCATTGCCAGTTCAGGAAACCCAGGGATATCCATTGCGAAGCTTTGCGAATCAACGACATGCCAAATATCGTCTATCCAAACCCACATCCAGAATATGGCACCCACCGGGCCCAGAGTATAATCATGCCGGAATTCCTCTTTGTAAGCCGTGATAGATAGACGGTTGGCCGCCAGTCGTCTCATTGCAACAATATACCATGCCATATTGATCCCTGCCCCTATAAGTGGTATCTTGGGTAGGTACTTCCGCAGTCGAGGCCAAGTATTCAGGTCGGGCTCGACAGAGAATGGTGTGGACCATTGTTTGGTCGAGAGATATGCAGTTTGTATGGACCTCTGCTGCTCAAGGAGACGGGGAAGGTCAGGGTTGAGTACGGAACCCCTTCCGATCCCCAAAAGGTGAGAGTGCTTCGACACAATGGCGGTATGAAGGAGTTCAGGAGTCCGAAGACCGCCGGTCAGAAGGATCAGGGGTGAAGAACGTCCGAGCGACATAGATTCAAGCACAGTCATGGCACCCTTGGAAAAGTCAGAAAAGAGAGCTTGACGATAATTTGTCTTTGCCATGAAATCTGATGTGGAGAGAACATCATTGTTCAGAATCGAGTGGATGAAGGATAACATGAAACAGTATTCACCAGGCTTCTCGTAGTCCCCACCACTGACTTCGATGAAGTCAACTAATCCCCACTGTGCAATAGCTTTGAAGTGTTCTAACACACGATCATAAGGATTTGGATCACCGTGCATAGCGTAGTCGGCGGAGTTCAACTTGATACCAATAATAAAATCTTCTGAAGTAGTTGATCGAATGTCGGAGACGATACGCTGCAATAGTCGAAGAGCATTGTCTTGGCTTGAAGAATAAGAATCCTCGCGTTTGTTAGACTAGAAGTGGTCGTTAATATTCCTTCACAGCGCGGAGTAACAAGTTCTGCCCCTACCTTGGGCGAGATGAACTGAGCAAGAAGATCTAGGGACTATTCTTTCAGTCAAATATGGTGCATGTAGAGAAAAGGCAAACTAACAGCCGTGGGCAGCATGCAGTTGGATACCATCAAAACCTGACTTAAATCCAACCCTAGCACCTTTGACGAAAGCTTCAACCACATTATCGATGTCTTCCGCAGACATCGCGATCGGTTGCTGAAAAGCGAAAGCATGAACGATGTTTGATATCCATCCTGATGCCTTTGGTGCAACTCTTATTGAGCTTGGAGCCAAGGGTGGCTGGAACGGGAAGCGTCCGCCGATGAGATTCGATGACTGGCGGCCAGTGTGAGACAGTTGCATGATAGCGAGCACTCCCGATTCACCTAGACCTCTCATGGACATCGCCAAATGCTTAAATGGTTGAAGTTTTTCTTCAGAGAGTTCTTTTGGGATAATTATATCCCGTCCAAGTGAGAGGTGCCTGCTGGAAACCTGAATGTTACCAGAGATGATCATGCCCCAGCCAGACGCAGCCCAATTTGAGTACAGCGCATAATGATGTTGATTCGGTGGTCCTCCGAGGAAGTTAGCTAGGTGTTCGTACATTGCAACCTAGCCTCGTAAGTTGGGGTGTAGTTCGAAATGCAACGGCTTACTTTGACGAGTCGGTTGTTGATGGTACGACCGCATGGAAGCTTTATAGGGGTGAAAATTATGTCTTGGGACATAATACCTGGACCATCCATGATTTTAGTAGTTGTGCAGTAGACTAGATTTGCCCCATCGTTCAATGTGAGAAGAGTGTATGAGACTTGTTTATGAAATCAAAAAAATCATGCCGAAGTCATGTACATATGACGTTTCCCTGAAGCACTCCATTCCTGTATAAATTTGAACACAACATATTTCATATTTTCGCCCGCGTAAACTGGGTTTTGACGACATGTCAATAGCTCACAAGTCCTTGCGCAAACTCCGTGTCATCGCCGTACCATTGACTCGCCCAAAAATTGCCCTCCGTCGTCCAGACGTCGCGCCTGCAGCACTGACATACTACCAGTTCCAAATCGGCTACCCACAACAAGCAGCATCGGAAACCGTGTCGGAGAATGACTCAACACGGTCAAAATGGATACCCGAAGGTGGATTCGTCAAGTGGATATCGACCAAGGCGGCGGATACATGGGCCGGGTTTGGAAAGGCCAAGGGTGGGTGGAAGGTTCGTTTTTTTTTCGGAACGCGTCCCTGTTTTCCTCTATCCTGACTCGGATTCCAGCTCAAAGTGTATCAAGGCGGTGAACGTCTCGTAGACCGATTAGATTTTGAGGAACTCGCGTTGAAAGGCATCGACCCGTCTCTAGGGCCCACTATCACAACCGCTCGAAGCAATCGAGTTGTTGAACGCGAAAAGCTCAAGGTACGCCTTTTGACGCCGTCTCGCAAGAGACGTGTTTTGAGAACACTACATAGATTCCTCTTCTATACCCACCGTCAATCAACTCTGGACCTGCAACTTTGGCAGAGCTCCGTGCGCTTGTTGCGTATCGGACACCCAGACATAAAAAAGGTTTCTATCTCTGGATGATTCTCGCACCTTTTACCGCTCCATTTATGATTATCCGTGAGCCCTTTGGTCATGTATGACAGTTGCTTTATGGCTCATGTGGGTGCAGCTGTCGTCCCTAATCTTCCTTTTTTCTTCTGCGTATGGAGATCATGGTCACATTACAAAGGTATAGATTTTGAAATCTCCTTTCCAGGAGTCCGGCTTATTAAAAAAATCACGCAGCTTATAGGGCTTCGCAGTATCTACAAACCCTCCTAGACAACGACGCTTTTGTTCCAGAAGCTAGCGAAGCGTTTGATGCAGTGTACAGGGAATATGGACCTAATAGGACTGCCATCACGTCTCCTGATGAAAAGCCGGGGAAAACGAAACCTGCGACCGAACAACACGAGCTTCTCCTCACCCGGGATGCCGTACCGACTATTCTCAACACCTTCAATCTAAAACCGACTTCTGGTGCCGATTTACTGCGTGCTGTTGAGCAAGCTCGGGTGAGAGTGCGTAGTGGACGGGGCGTCTTGTAGAATTCTGATTTACGAAATCTTTTCCCTATTCTCTGCTACTTATTAATCGCATCGCTTTTCGTACTTACCCTATGATCTACTGTAATATACTTAGTTATCCAAGAGCTATCCATTCGATAAGAATTTTAGAATCAGTATGTAGAAATACAAATGGTCCTCTCCATAAATCCCAAAATGAGATGGTCGAACAACTATCATGGCCCCCTGCTGGAGACGAGGAAGACTGGCTTTCAGACCGTAGGGGGTATGTGTTGTGACGGGTATTATAGATTGTGACCGTTGCGTCGTCTTCAGCCTGTCTCGTCTTCATCGAAATCCCCATCCGATCCATCCTCTCCCTCTGCGTCAGCTAGGGTTTCGCCCGGTGCTTGTTCTCCCTCTTCATCATCTCCTGATTCGTCATCCTCGTCCTGAACTTCGTCCTGGACTTGTTCCCCCTCTTCTTCTTCGTCCTCGTCTCCCTCTCCCTCTCCTTCATCATAATCCCCTTCTTCTTCATCGTCTGCAAACGTCCTCAGATAGACACGTGTCCCGTCTTCAGCTGTCCATCCTTGTTCGATCAATCTATCCAGTACTGTATCATTGCCCTTCCACTTCTCTAACCACTTGACTATCCACGTCGAGACGCCCGGCACATCCCTATTCCCACGTTGCAATGACCGCTGGAAATGAGTGTGCCTGAAGTGTATTAGTTCCTTTGTTTTGATCCCAGAAAGTCCTGACATTTTGATAGTCTCGAGCCGAGGAAGTACAGGAATACGTTCGACAGATAGTGGCGTGGAACTTGGACAGGGGGTACTATGATGGGTATTGCAGCAGGATTTATGTGGGGCCGTCCTTGATACAACGTTGGCAGAGTCTTCTTTGACCTGTACGTCCATTTCCTCGAATAGGATGTTTATAAATGCCTCGCTAACACTGGCAAAGTGGATCTCGAGCGTGCGAAGTTCCCTCAGGCTATGCATGAAATTACGCAGGCTGTCGGGGCTGGCTTCGAGTGCTGTGAGGACAAGGCTTTCGAGCTTGGAGAAAGAGGGGAAGGGTATGTGAGGAAGGCAGAGAGAAGATAGGTGACTATTTGACAAAGGTCGAACACGACTTTTTGTGTCAGTAATGAGCTCCAGGAAGGGTGTAAAGTCTTGGTCCGGGAGATCTAGGCTAAGTCTCTTTAGCCCGGGTAGAACAAGACGTCCCACGAGGCTAACAAGATAGTCTGGATCGAGGTCCGTTAGGCTCAGATTTTCAAGGGACTGAATAGTGATCCGTTCTCTATCTGCTGGCCAGACCAATTTTGTGTCGCCATTTGCCACACGGGGACCAGAATAGTGCAATGATAGGGTTTGTAGATCTGGGCTGTTGCGCAACATATTCTCCCAGTATTCGTAAGGGGGTCGTATATTTTCGGGGTGCAGGGCGAGTTCGAGGGTGTGAAGGTGTGCGAGATAAGGGCTTTGTGCCCAGGGAAGGTTAACGCCGATCAGGGAGATATTTTTGAGGCGAGGGAGGTCGTTACTAAATACCATTACAGGAGGCCTGAATGTCGCAAGATATAGGTTCTGTGACGTCCGATAGTCCTCGAAATGATATAACTGGAGGGTTTCAAGGTTGGGAGCAGGACCACAAGTACTAAGGTGTTGTCGAGCGGCGGCTTTGCATTCGTGGTCGCGCACTTTGAGATGGAAGGCTCGCCAACGCTTCACCTGTGGGCAAACGAGCCGGAATATCTGTTGGATTTCTTCCCTACAGAGGGTTTTCCCAGGTTCATGGTCGCTCTCCGCGACGGTGTCGACGAGAATGTCGAAAAGATGATGAGGGGAAGACAAGCAGCGTGAGATGTACTCCTGAGCGCGCACTATGTGCACAGGTTCGCGGAAGTGAAGCATACTCCACAGACAGGCCGTCCGTAATGCGATTTGGCGCCAGAGACGGCAAACATGAGAGACCAGGACCTGGAAATCAGAGGATGGAGTAGCGTAGTAATCCTGGTCTGGCTTGAGGAGAAAGGGAGTACCAGCGTAAGGGTAGTCATAGCATGCACCAAGAACAAATATGCGAGTCAAGAGTTCGACAGGTAACGAACAGATGTTGCAGTGGGATGGAAAAGAATAAGAGGGCATAAAGGATGGTTCTGGTGCATAGGATGGGTTATCGTGCAGTAAGTTTATTGGTCGCAAACGCTATGTATCCGCGGCCGAGGGGGTCATTCAGAATGATAATGAGGATAAGAAACAAGGAAGCTTACCGAGGACATAGCTTGTCGCGATGGGAAAGGTCAGACAGGGACGGACAGAGTATAATGGGAAGAGGAAAGACGGGGAGACATGGAGACTCATGGAAATGGGCAGTAAAAGTCTTGTCCAGGCAAGCCGACAATCACACACTCATCAACAAATGTAATGTGAATGATTGCCTTTTACGCCCATCTTCTCAGCGCCCTCCCATGCTACTTGTCATCTCTGATCCCCCTGACCTACCCCCAACCCCCCACGGCTAGCTTGCGATTTCTGCCCCATCTCATTCGGCCACGAGGCAGATCCGCGACCCTCTAGACTGCCGGTGCCTCATGTCCTCCTCCAGAACCCTACACGTATTCCGAATCGGACAATGCATCCACCATCGTGTTGAAAATCAGGGCTTCATCGAATTTGATGCTTGCTTCTCGGGCCTAGTCCGCAACACGATACCACATAGACTCTTCAAATAAGTACTCTCAGCGTTGATTGGATGAGAACCTCTTGATGTTCTACTTTTACCCTCTCATTCTCTCCGTTCCCACGGAGGGTTTTGAATGCATCAGAAACATATTTTCGGTTTCTTCCTCCATCTTTCATGATTTTTACCCGATATGACACTGCCACACGTCCAACCAACGTGACAGCGACATGACATATGCCTCTATATGTAGCCAATCCTCCCAAGCTTGACAGATTCGGTGGGTGAGGCATCTCCTCTGAATGATTACAAGATATCAGATAAAAGTATCGGGTTCAAGTGGGGCCGCGGGAAGCTTGGAAAAGAAATGATGCATAAAGTTGTTAATAGTACAATGGTAAGGTAAGGCAATTGTTCAAATCCAAAGTCATCCACAAGGTCATAATCATAATCATACTCATAAATCTCTCAGGAGACTGGTCATCTTCCTGCTGCACTAGCTCCCCTCCATAACCGTGGACCCACGTGAATAGGAAGAGTCTGTGTTGTCATATGGTGAGGTTGTGCTCCAATATGAATGGAATCCTCGGGATATGTAAGTATCGGCGGTGGTTCCACATGCAATTGCATCTGCGCCCTTGCTGCCATCACCATCTGCTGGTCAAGCTCCACAATCTGCTTGGCCACGGTGTTCATGAGAGTCGACAATTGTTCATGTGACTGAGGCTGGTTGAGCAAGCTCATTTTACCCTCAAGCCTTTGCATGACATAACCAAACGCGTACTGGAAGTCTTGCAAATGACCGCGCCCGTCGGGATGCTCGTACCAGTATCTGGGACCCATGTGATGGAACAAAGCGGCAACCGCTTCGGCATGTTCTACAGAAATAAAATTTGTCATGAGAACTCTGAGGCAGCTATGTATGTCCTTGGTGTCGAAAAAACCTCGGGTGAACAAGTGTCCAATGGCGATGCTAAGCATATGAGCAGCATGTATGACCTGGGGGTTTGCATTATCATAGGAGATTGCTTCACAATTTTTTTTCTAGAATCAAAAAGAAAATTCAGAGTATAACTTTCTAGATAGCCGAAAAGACTTACAGCATCCCAGATGCTTAGAAAGGTACCCAGAATCAGCTCCTTTAGATGCCAATCAAACTCACCAGCAATTTTCTGACTTTTCATATGCTTAAATCGCCAGGATAACCTAAGCATAAAGACTAAGATTGCTTCTATATCATCTTCCTTCGCCTCCGCAAGCCGCCAGCAAAACTCTTGCGCAAGGTCGGCGAGCTCTGCGGGCTGCCATGCTTCAGCCGCGACGACAATGAGAGAATGAACTTCTTTTTCCTCTATTGGCGGACGTGTTCCTACATCGAAGTTTCTTCGCCACTTGGACTTTAAAGGCTGCGTTGTTGTTTGAGGTCGAAGAAGACGTCGAGACTTTGGAGGCGATAACTTGTCCGTAGGCCGTGCTTTAGGGATGAACGGATCTGCGAGAGGATTTAGATCGTTTGATATTGGGGGGGGCCAACGCAAGAACGAAAGGTCGGAGGGATCATCTTCATAGAGTGATGGGTCGGAGAGCGTTTGGCAAAGGCGGTTAGGAGTTTTAATGAATATTTGGCGAATGTCATCGGCAGATAGTCGTGATGTGTCGTCGTCCACTAGGGTGAACGTGCTTGCAGAGGTTGTTGGGGATAAAATTGCATCGGAGTAGACTTCATCGGGCTCTCCTTTTTGAATATAACGATAGGGTAGGAAGCTCTCGACAGGAGGGCAGACGTTTTCGATGATTGGCAGCATTTGATATATCTACTCAGCGAAGTAATTGGAGGGCGTATATGAGGAAATGAATGCCTCTTGCGTGCCCAGGGTCTATATAGGTATCCATCTCAACGCTTCGACATAGAAAACAAATAAAAACGAGAAAACAAGGTTTGAAGCAGTAGCAACGGATAACTAGTCCATCCAAAAAGGGTTCATCCACATCGACAGAGAGTACAATAGGTTCGGAACAGCCGCCAAGACAAAGTACAAAGGCCTTTAAGGATGCCTTGTTGAGTTGAAGGACGAGAAGTTGTTTCATGATAAGTCTATTTGCCGATGATCATGAACTTTCACAGAATCATCAGCTTCGTCTCTGGTGCTGAGCACTGAGTACTTTGAAGCTGAGCACCGAGTTCTCTATCGTGGGGTGAGCTGAGCCAGAGCCAATCAATCACGTGATGATCGCGTCAAAGATGTGACCCCAAGACTTGGAATGGACACACCATGAACAGCGTCTACTTTCCTGCTCATGTCGTCCTCGTCCTTCGTCGCATCGTCAACGTGATCTCTTCTCTGTCTATCTCAAATCAATATATTCTCCTCAAGCAGGCCCAGGCCGATGAGCTTCAACCAACAAACCCTAAACTGTCCTCACCACGGCTCATAAATCTTCAAGGACAAGAATGGCCAAGTTTGTCCTCGTTAAAGGGCTGGGATTGGCGGGGAACTCTGAATTTTGCTCAAAGTAGCGTCAATGGTATGCGATATGTCTTGTCTCATTAGTGTCATGGCATTCATCCTCCAAGCAGCCGATTCAGGGTCCCCTCCGATCGGTAACCGTTGGTCATGGCCGGCACTACTATCAACGTTTACACAAATGGATTTACCGATGGCAAGAGACCCACCTCCACCATGGAAACCTCAGAAGAACGACAGACAATCGGGCACACAAACGAGATTGCCTCCAGAACCAACCCAAGCTCCGGCACCTCCTGATACCATTCATCAACTGATGCAGAACCCAGCACTTTATGAACCCCTGCGCGTTCCTCGCTATCCCATAGTACTTTGTCATGGTAAGACCTACTCTCCTTCTCACTAAATCACTTCTGATGTTACTCAGGACTTTACGGATTTGATTCGCGTGGACCACTCAAATTCCCAAGCCTGAGGATGCACTATTGGTCGAATGTTCTCAGTATACTCCGAGACACTCTGAAAGCAGAGGTAATCGTCACGTCGGTTCCAGGGTCAGTGACTATGATCATTATACTTTGACCTCTCGTCAACAATTCTTTTCAAGAACTGGCTCTATCGCTTCACGCGCAGAAATGCTGGATAGACAACTCCAGCACAAAGCTCGAGGTCGTGGCATCAATTTCCTTGCCCATTCTATGGGGGGACTCGACTGCCGGCATCTGATCACGCACATTAAACCAGAAGTATATGCACCCTTGTCCCTAACTACCATTGGAACCCCCCACAGGGGGAGCCCTTTCATGGATTGGTGTGCTGTAAGTCCCCGCAGATTGTAATCAGCGTGCCCGGAACTTAAATCGTTGTCAAGGAATACCTCGGCCTCGGAAAGCTACGCGAACACGAACAGGGCCGTGCAAAAGCCATTGATAATATACCACCAGCTCCTTCGGACGAATCTATCGCGGCGAAGACCAAGGATACCCCGTTTTCTTTGTCTCTCTCTGCTCTACCATCATCCTTTACCTCTCTTCTACTCTCCATCGTCGATTCACCCGCATATGCCAACCTCACGACGCACTACTTGAACGAGGTGTTCAATCCTCGGACACCTGACGATCCAACCGTAAAATACTTTAGTGTCGCGGGTCGGGTGGACGGTGTCAACATCTGGCACCCGTTCTGGCTCACTAAATTAGTGTTGGATGGTGCCGAGGAAAAATTTCGAAACAAATTACGAGTGTTATGGCAGCAGGAAGCAAATCTCGTAGGTACCCCGCTTTGGGCCCAAGAAAGAGAGTGGGGAAACGATGGCCTAGTAACGGTGCAAAGTGCTCGATGGGGTGAGTTCTTGGGGATAATGGAAGGATCTAATCGTAAGGACGAACCATCGTTGATGATATCTCCAGCGTGCTAATGTATGAATTCCAGACTGGGAAATGAGGGGCGCAAGAGGAATAGAGTTTGGTGTTGACCTTCCAGCAATACCTGCTATTGGGCTCGGTGCCAGTACTGCCGGACATCGTGTAGACTCTGGAGATGGTTGGACATTACCCGATCTCGGACGTTTCGTCGGTGCGTGGAAGAAGGAGCAGAACATCCAAGCCGATGTTGCTGTTGACATGCAATCAGTGGGCCGTGAGGAACAGCGAAAACTAGAGAGGGAGAAAGATGATGCGATCGTCAAGTCCTCAACAGATAGACTCTCTGCTGTCATGGATTGGCTAACGGAGCAAATGCCGTCCCCCACCCTTAGAAGCGGGAAGAGTAAGACCATCGTGAACTCGACAGAGCCGATTGAAGAAGTTGTGAAGATACGAATCGATGAAGCGTCTCGTTCAACGATCAAGAAGACTCGTATAAATCGGAACGAACTCGCGTCAAAGAAGGACTTGGAGCGTTTTTACGTTGCACTCTCGAGGAAATTGTATGACGAGGGCCTGTGACCTCGCTAGTCCTCGAGTCGCGAAACGCCTTCGTTTGTTTATGTCCTGTTTGAGCTGGCAGCCAAAGTCCTCATAGCATAAACAAGTCTCGATTCGATCCCGTTAAAGAATCGAGTATGATAATAATCTCGCCGGAATGTAATACTGTGTATCAATAGAATGTAACCAACGTTTGTATCGCATGCCCGATTCTAGATACTGAGATAATATGTTGAGATAAAGTCGTGACCACCATCACCACTTTGCTAGTACTGCCTACACACTTAAGTTTGATAAATTATCGATTCTGACGAACTTTCGGATCACAAAAGTACTTATCCTCATACAGTCAAAAAAGTTCCTTCTATTGCAACCAAGCAGCTCTACTTACTCTGGACCAGTCACCCATTCATCAAAATTCGTCGCTGTTCGGGCCGTAGTAAGCCAGAATTCAAAGTTGCGACCTGCAACCCAAAATACTTGAAAATTCACGCGGTGTTTGCCCTCATGGTTCTTCAAGTTCTATCCAGATTCCAGATGCTTCTGAGCGTATATAAAAGGTGATCTTGAAGACAGACTCAGTTGTCGACTCACGCTGCCCCGGCCCCACTCGATGATGTTGGCTTTCCTTGTCCTTGGAGCTATAACCTTTCTAGCAAACAATGTACTTGGCCTGTGGCCTATACCTCGGGACCTCGAGTTTGGTACGAAATTCTTGAAGCTTGCACCAACATTTGAGATAGGGATCAACATCGATGATGCTCCACAAGATCTCCTCGATGCCGTCAGCCGTACAAAGGTCTACTTGGAGACCGATAAACTCCAACGCCTCGTTGTTGGTCGCGGGGAAAATGACAGCGCTGCTATTGACCAAGCATTGTCGCTACCACGCCTTGCCATCTCTCTTCTGTCCATGACCACACCTCGTTCTATCGCCGTAGAGGCTACTCTGCCCATGGGAATGCGAAGCGAAGGTTATTCTCTCGATATTCCAAGTGATGGAAGCCCTGCGACCCTCACAGCGAACTCTACTCTCGGACTCTTCAGAGGGTTGACCACTTTCAGCCAGTTGTGGTATGATCTCGGGGGAGTCACTTACACCTATCAGGCTCCGGTCAAAATTGTAAATGATATGCCAGCATTTGTGAGTGAGGGGCGCAACGCCTTGTTTCACTCCCATTAGTAGTACGGTCTGACTCTTCTGACACTAGCCGTATCGGGGCTTTATGCTTGATACAGCAAGGAATTTGTCAGTTCTTTCCGTCGGTATTCACATCATCACCCTTCCATCTGAAGCAACACCACCATGAAACAGTTTCACGGTTGCGGATATCAAAAGGACTGTTGATACCATGAGTTGGGTGAAGGTCAGGATGTTTATGTTTGCCCTATCAGTATCCATGGTCGCGGTGCTCATCCTTGTAAAATGACACCCAGATCAATATGTTCCATTGGCATGTTGTCGATTCGCAAAGTTTCCCACTGGATATTCCCAGGTTTCCCGAACTGGCAGCGAAAGGGGCTTACTCTTCCAATGAGATTTACACCCCCTCCGATGTTCAAGACATAGTGTCATATGCTGGAGAAGTTCGTATGATCTACTGCTCATCTGAGTCTGTGCTCTTGTTAACACTTTCATACTATAGCGAGGAATTGATGTTCTAATGGTGATTCAGTGGACGCGAATGAGAAAGTTCCCATCATCTTCTAACTTTGACCATCTATAGGAGATTGACACGCCTGGTCACACAGCAGCTATTGCTGGTTCTCACCCAGAACATATTGCCTGTAACCAGGGATCCCCGTGGGTGGAATTTGCAAATGAACCGCCTGCAGGACAACTGCGTCTGGCTTCTGCTGCCACCACAAATTTTACGGCTGAATTGATATCTTCAGTTGCCAAAATGCTGCCTTCGACTCTCTTTAGTACTGGTGGTGATGAACTGAATACAAACTGTTATGTCCAAGATACTCAGACACAGGAGGAACTCTCTAGCACTGGCCGCACGCTGGAACAGGCTCTAAGCTTGTTTGTTCAATCGACACATAAACCGCTGATTGACTTAGGAAAGACTCCGGTTGTTTGGGAAGAGATGGTGCTGGAACATAACGTTGAACTTCCAAAGACAGCAGTGATTATGTATGTATGGTTAGATTCATTGAATGTTCATTAACTAGAATTTCCACCCTCTCTGCAGGGTCTGGATCTCTTCGCAGCATGCCGCTTCTGTAGCAGCAAAAAATTACCACATCGTACATGCACCTTCAGATTACTTTTATCTTGTGAGACCATTGCAGTGCACCATCACTTGATCTGAATACTGATGGCTTCTCCAGGACTGTGGCGCAGGTGAATGGCTCGGTCAAGATCCCACTGCGTTAGTCTCCTCCCCATTATAATATTGGTATTGGACGTTTACAACATTCACAGAAATAGTTGGTGTGACCCGTTCAAGACATGGCAGAAGGTAGATGGTGCTTATGATGCTTGGAAGTGTTTGCCTGATATTGAGTTATATAGTCCTACACATTTGACCCTTTTGCAAATCTCACCGATGTTCAAAAATCATTTGTTCTTGGAGGCCTGTAAATTGTTTTGTGTGTAGAAAAGTCATTCTGATATTCCTACAGGACAGCAACTCTTATGGACAGAACAATCGTCACCTGAAAACCTGGACTCTATTGTTTGGCCCAGAGCTGCTAGCTCAGCCGAGGTGGGTACAGACCATGAACCACAACCAGACTATTGCTGAGGAAGAAGTTTAGGTTTTTTGGACTGGTGCCACACTTCCAGATGGAACTCCACGGAATGTTGGTTCTGCACTACCACGGTTGCATGACATTCGGTATCGCATGGTTCAGCGGGGTGTTCGTGCAATTACTCTGCAGCCACATTTCTGTGCTTTGCGTCCGGGGGTTTGTGATGTTACGTCTTGATTGGTTCATATCAAATTGAAGGTGTTCGTTCTCGTTATCATAATCAGATAATAGACAATTAAATGGGCTGGCATCAAAGAAGGTTTTTGTTGAACATTCCACACTTCACTAAGGGCCTGTGATTTCGCTAGTCGAGTCGAGTCGAGTCGATGATTTTGCCTCCATTTTTTTCATCCTGGTGTATATGCTTCCAGCTGCTGCATAACTGCCCTAAAAACCTAAGGCTGTCAGAGAAGTCCAATGGTTTCGAACTTGATTCGAACATAGAACAAAAGATGTGCAGCATGTGCTCGTAAAAGTCTGGAGAAGTGCCAACATAATTTGAGAGTCTTTCAATTTGTTCAAGAAGTGAGAGTCGCTGAAATCCTCACCAGTGGCAGCCTGCAGATGAAGGAGAAATATGTGTGAACCCACCTGATACGTACTATAACGCGTAAATCTCCTTGTGATACTGACATTCTCGTTTGTTATTATACCAGCGACATTTTTCAATTCATTGATGAGACCTATGCTTGGTCAACTCGGTGACACCCATTGAGGCCTGAGGCCTGAATACTGAGTACTGAACCATGTACATAACAATAGCCAGCCTACAACCGGTGATCATCAGGCTCGATCGGCCCTCGTTTTCGACACGCCGGATCATTGCGACATCATATCTACCGCACCCATTGTCAACCAACCGCAGAACTCTCCAATTAGTGTTACACACTTCCACATCGACATAACTTTGGACTCGTCATATGCTTGATTATGCAGCCACCCTTGGTTTCTAGGGTGCACTCTAGCGGTGCAGTGCCACTCAGTAGCCGAAGTCGAATAGAGTGCAAAGATTCTGGTCTTTATTCTACGGATGGTAAGTCTCATGATTTTCACTTTGTTACCATCTAAGAGATCACTACAGGTGCTCAGAAAATCATTAGCATGATCGAGAACCGTCGCATCGTATACACTTTATTGCTTTCCCACAATGAGCTCGGGGACGACGGATGTGTCACCCTCTTCAATTTCCTAAGCTCGGCTAAGGGACGACAATATCCCATATCTGAAGTACAACTTGGGTCCAACAAGCTCGGCAATACGAGCCTCCTGGCTATATCCGATTATCTCAAGAATAATCTCCACCTGCGATGTTTGGACTTGCCGAACGTATGTACAATTACCTCGCTTGCTGATGGCGATCTCACCCCTCCCTTGGACCATCCACAGAATGCTTTCATTGGAGATGAAGTAGTTACAGCTGTCTTCGCTCATTCTATCAACTCTTCGCGCCTCCAAAAATTGAATCTAGCATCAAATAACAGTCTCTCTGATATCTTCATCTCCTCCTTTTTACCATGCCTGGATTGCTGCTTTTTACGCGATCTCAATCTCACGGCTACTGGCCTCACAGAAGTTTCTGTTTCCCACATCGCCTCATACCTCTCGTCAGATCGTTGTTATCTTGATACCTTCTCTTGCAACTCTAATTTTCTTGGAAACACTGGCCTTCAAGCAATATATGATGCTCTGCGCTCCTGTTCTAACTACCGTTTGACAACACTTAGCGTCTTTGCGAATCACAATGAAATCAATGGCGAAATCGACGAATCGACACGAGTTGAGACGCAGAGAATTCAGAGCCTATTAAGACTTTTGACTGCCCGTAACCAGCATCTCAATGAGAAAGCTCGATCAGACGCTCTCCGACTCCTTCGTTACTCCCGACCCCTTCTCCTACATCTTCCAAGCAGAAAGGGCGAGCATCCCATAACCACTGATGCATCCTGCAATAAGTCTTGTTCCTGCCTACCTGACCCTCGAATTTGGGCTGACCCTCCCGCGTCTCCCTCATCGACATTTCCGTTTCTCAAATTGCCGACGGAACTTATACACCACATTCTCTCATTTTTTGCCCCAAATTTGAGCGAAGCTCAGCGCCTGCGTGTTTTTCAATATGCCTCATCGGCATCTACTCTACCCCAACTTCTCCCTTGCCTACCGAGTTCCAGTTCCCGTGGCGCAGATCACAAATTTTGTGTCCCTGATCCGTCCAACATTGAATTTGGAGATGTCAAAAAGGTCTGGAAGATTGGTGGCGGCGGAGTCGGTGTGGGTGGAGGTTGTGCATCTGGCAAGTGTTTGGGTACTTCAAACAGTCTGGTTTGCCACCGTGAACAGGATCAAACAGCGTGGCTGTTTGCGGTCAGATGTGATGCTTATGAGACAGATTGACGTTCCGTTACTAGGTCGGATACTCTTTTCTATAGCATGAAGAGGATGTGGCCGATGCTGTCAGTCCTTCAATCGCTTGGACTCTACAAACCCCTTGATAGGCCTCAACCACCATCAATGAATGCCTTCGGGCCTTTGGATTGGGAATGGGATGGGAACATGTTCTCCAGCATGGGGACTGATGCGGCATACAGTCCAGAAGAAGGACGGATGATGAAAATGGTGTCTATCTGGTAGTTGCAAAAGAACGATAACTCCCTCCAGTCCAAGGGACTTTATCTTCTTTTCTGTCGTTGGTGAGATTACACAAGCATCTCGCATCGACCGAAGTTGTAGACATCTTGGATAGTGATCGCTAATAGTTCGGCATGGATCCCAGATCCCATAGTGCTTTTCCTCATAAGTAGGATCAGACTACGAACTACTACGAAAATACATTCTGTCGTGTGCTGAGATGGCTAGCGCTTGATATCTTCTAATTTCTATCAATAATGTTTGAAATAAAGATTGACTTA
>JAGGAS010037640.1:0-11288 GCA_017657355.1 Termitomyces sp. K1Ac | reverse complement strand
AAAGCTAACTCACCTCAGGTCTCATGAGGAGAACCCGACTACGCTCCGTCAAGCGCAAATCCTCCAACAACAGCTCTCACCACACGAGCTTGCCTACCAAGAATCCATCATCCAAGAGCGCGAGGCTGAGATTCGAGAGATAGAGAGTGGTATGCATGAGCTTGCCGAAATCTTTAGGGACCTGGGCACCCTCGTCGGAGAGCAGGGTCAGATGATCGGTGAGTTCCTCCGTTCTCATTTCAATGCCTTTTCTAACCCGAGTCAGACGACATCGGCAACAACATATTTTCTGTGGCAAATGATACAGGCGAAGCTGCACAAGAATTGACAACCGCACACCAGTATCAACGGAAAGCAGGCCGTCGTGCTGCTTGTCTCATGCTCGTCCTTGCTGTGGTCATTGCCGTGGTTTTGTTGGCTGTGAGCAATTTCCTTCGCGTTATATACTCTGATGGCCAACTGCACTCCCAACAGATCCTATCATGATTGATACCCTATCGGTTCGAGGAATGTTAGACTTACTATGTATTTGATAATTATGTTATTGGACTTTTGTGCTTCTGAATCCTTGTTGTTGGTCGAGTCAGAGCGCACGAAGCCACGAGACTGAGCGGAACCCATTACCCTTGTGAGTTGGTAGTATGTCTAGATCAGAGGCGGCGCAGTCTCTCATTTTACAGGCTGGAAGAAAAAGACGATCCACGGATCGACCGGTCCGCCCAGAGATCACAGAGAGACTTCACCTCGACATATCCTCAGTCATATGCATGCCACTCTGACACCAGACCAGGAAACATCAGTCAATATTTGCCGTCAGAAACTCACAAGGACAACTACACTGCAGGTACGGCTGTAATTCGGGCGAGTTCCTTGCAAATGCAGTTATCGTGCAGCCATGTGTCCCCACTTCAACGTCCACACAATACATTTCAAGACGTTAAATGCCAAATTATCGGTCCAACAAAATACCGGATTCTTTCCAGCCTGTGCTACCTCAAGGATAAAAACCATTGCTTGATTGGTAATTTTCCGTCCTCTGCGTCTCCATCATGAGGAGCTACCTTGTATTTTTTGCTGCTATTGCTAGCCAACTTGCTGACGCCCATTGTATGTTTGACAACAACTTGGCAAGCCGAGTATTTTACTTATCTCCTTGTGCTCGTGATCAGACACATTCCCCGACTTGTATGTGAACAACACCTTATCGAGCGACTGGCAATACGTGCGGATGACCGCAAACCACTATTCTCAGGCGCCCGTAAGGCCCGACTGGGTTACCTACACGGCATACAACTGATCAATGCCAAAAGGTCACCGATGTTACAAGCTCTGCAATTCGATGCTACGAGTTGGACGACACTTCCGCAACATCAGCAGGCATTGCGACCGTCGTCGCTGGTTCGACCGTCGGCTTTAAAGCAGACAACGAAATGGGTCACCCTGGAGTGCGTGCTACCTGATCACCATCATATGTCTACCTTGAACGAGGTCTTATTTAGTATTTTTCTGCCTATATGACTCCTGCTGTCCCCGCTGCCAACTCAAACAGCGCGGGGCTCGGCAAGACCTGGTAGTTGATCTTTTGGCCTTTTTATGTGGTATGTCTGGTATTTTACCTCTGAACAGGTTCAAGATCTGGGAATGGTTACCGTCTTGGTCAGCCAGTACAGGCCTCGTATTCGACTCGGAAAGTTTGTGATGATGGTTTGTATCGAGGTATTTTCCACTGACCTAGAAGAACAGACATTTGGCAGTTCAACTTTACAATTCCGAAGAATACACCTAATGGGTGAGTATCTTGTGCGCTACATATTGCAGGGCTGTTTAATGTGGCTCGAACAGACAATACTTGTTGCGTGGTAAGGAGTTCTGTGTCTTGTTCTTGACAAGGTCCTTATTAAATCACAAGGGGAACAAATTGCTCTGCATGTGGCTTCGACCGCCGGTGGCGCCCAGGTTGGTACGATGGCCAATTGCTGATAAGCAGTGCTAAACGTCTTCGAGTTCTACATCGGTTGTGCACAGATCAATGTCGTAGGCGGTGGTAGTGGTACTCCTAATCCTACCGTATCCTTCCCAGGTAGGTTTCTCCTCCTTCCTCCATCTCGGCGGCCCTCTTGGTCCTCTGCCCGGCAACTTTCATATACTCCTTCCTCTTCTCTTTCTCTTTCTCGTTCTTACGCACTTCCTCCTTAGCGAGCTTTTTGCGCCTCTCCTCCTTCTTCTCCTCCTTCTTGTCTTTCCGTCGAGCCACTTGGTCCTTGCGTAGGGCCCGTATCTGCTGTAGCAATGCCACAGCCTTACGTTCTTCGGGTTCCATCACTACAGCGCGCTTCTGTAGGTACGTCTGCCCACGCTGAGGAAGCATAACTTTAGGCTTCGAGGCATACGGCAACGCAGCCTGCAACTTCTTCGGTACAACGAGGGGATTGAATCGTCGTGCCGGTCGCTCGATCCGCTTATACGTCGAGTTGACATTGAGCGGGGTCTTTAACCCTTCATCGCGCCGCACTTGGCCTGTGAGACGCATACCCGACCATTGCCCTTTGTCCGAAAGCAGTAGAGATGTCACAGGATTATAAAACTTGCGAGGTTGGACAGAATACCATGCCCGAAGGAAGATAATATCTGATTACATACATGGTCAGAAAAGCAATAAAGAACTCAGTTTCAACATACCGCTCTTGAGTACTTTATCCTCGAAGGTTGCCCTGAACGCGCCATCCGGCTTCGGCAAGGCTTTCTTAATTTGCCCTCTGATGCCCGAAACAGTCCTAATGTTGGCACCCTCAAATTTGACAACCTCTAAAGCGCTATTGAACATATCCTTGACAAACGCCGTATTCTTGAAGATTTTATATGGCACCCCTGTTAGTTTTATTTTCTTGACAATCTTCACCGACCGATCGATATTGAGCACTACGCCAGTCGCGCTGATCCGAAATCCCGGATTAGAGCCATCGAGCGAGTTGAAGGCACAGAAACCCGTATTTGGAAGTGATACAGGGCCATAGAACGTCGCATAGCAGTGCATGTGCTCTGGTGTATACTTCAGCATGCGCATACGAATTGAGTGGTCGTCAAGTGAGTATATCGGCACTGTCTGGAAGCGACGCCATCCCACCGAGATGATTAGAGGATCATTGTTCTTGAGAGTACGCGTGAACCACCGGTGACGCTTGAGGCGCACTTGCACAAACCCGAAGCGCTCCTCGGCCGGGAGGAGCCCACCGACTATGAGCGGATAGGTAGGGTCAAAGTTCTCAATAAGTTCGCAAGGAACATCTACGAGCTCAATGCGAACATATTGCCCAGGACGGAAGCCTTCAATTAGGCTCCGTGACTCTGCGTCGATACCTTCAAATTCGGCACGATTCAGAGCGAGCTGGCGGGCCATTTCGTCTTTCTTCTCTTCATAAAAATCCAATTTCGCAGACTCGGGGTCGTCGTATTGTGCATCAAATTTCCGTTTGAGGGCCTCCTTCTTAGCTGCAAGCACTGCTGCGGGGTCTGTTTTCTCGGTGCCCTGATCCTCGTAACCTTCCCGATCCTCATCACCCTCATCGCCTCCAACCTCATCACCCTCATCATCGTGAAATTTCTCATCTTCCGGAGGATTGTCGTCTCCCGTAATGAATAGATGCCGAATTGACTCCAGCATCTCTTCGTCCTCCCAACGCTTCAACTCCTCCTCGCTAAGGCTCTCCTTGCTTCGGTCCAGGATCTCTTCATCCCCTGCACCCGCTCTCGTCTTGATTCGGAAGAAATCATCGACCATTTCATCCTCGACATCTTGCACCTCTTCCCCACCATCCTTGAGATCTCGCACGACCTCTTCGGGCGATAGTTCTGACGCATAAATCAATTTCATCCAATCTTTCCGACGGTTCTTACGGGTGGACGAGACTTGTGCGCGTTCTGCTAGATTTCGCTTCCATCTAGGCGTCTCCTCACCTTCATCATCTTCACCGGCTTCGTCGTCCTCATCGGCACTCGGTATGTCCTCATCCTCATCGTCAAATCGAACTCTAACCTGATCGTCGTCGTCGTCGTTTCCAAGATCGGAGTCACTCTCTGCATATTTGACCTCCGTATGCTGCTTGGAAGAGGAAGGGATGGAGCGTGCGGGCTGGCGGAGGGAAGTACGGCCAGTATTTGTGCCGCGTGGGTGCAATGATGACGGCCGATTGTCTTCATCTTCATCTCCATCTTCATCTGAATCGAACTCCTCTTCGTCATCGAAGTTACTCCCTTCGTCGTCAAATTCTTCCTCATCGCCCTCCTCATCGCCCTCTTCTTCCATTTCCGCATCTTCTTCAACAGTGAGGGTTTTCGATGAAGATCCTAGTAGCCGAATCTGGCTTCTGGCGACAACATCTTCGAGCGTAGCCTCTGCGTCTTGGAGGTCCATGACCATCTGTTCACCTTCGCCTTGGACCACTGTAAACCAATTAATTTTTGTTTGACAACAGAAATAGAGATGGAATAATGGTCACCATCCTCATTTCCACGGGTGAAATTTCCTGGCACATTGATCCAAACCGCATCTTTATCATACGGATCAGCTCCAGGAAGTGGGCACGGATCCCCTAGCGCCTCCACACTCTTCACTGCCAGATCGCCCACACCTGGAACGTGCACCCTTGCTCCATTACGTAAATGGGTACCGCGTACATACCCATACATTGTCACCATCCGATCACATTTGCCTCCTGATGTGCGTATCTGCTCCCGTGGAGTGAGGTCTTCAATGCGGTCCGCGAGGACATATGTGTGCGCATTACGAAAGACGAGCGGACGGAATTTCATCACGGAGATGAACCTCGACAGGTTGAGAATCTCTGAGTCGGGATATCGTCCATTCAATACACCTGAGAGGTAGAACAGTTTTGCGCCAGCATATATTTCGGTCCAAAAACGCTTTTTGAGCGCTTTCTTTGTAACGCGAAGAGTAGCGGCTTTTTTTATGAGGTCAAGGTGGGTTAGAACACCAATGACTTTAGGGAAACCGTGGGCTTGGAGGATGTTGAGGAACTCAAATGTTTCCTGGCACGCGATGAGTCAAATCTCGACGTTCTCAGGACCATCCCCAAGTCATTACACACCATTTCAAACCCAAATGAACCGTCAATCATAAGAAGGACAAGATCAGCAATCTTGCCAATATCAATCATGCTGTTGAGGTCGTTATTGCACTCGATGAACGTGAGTCGTCGTTTCTTCCCGCTAACCACTGTGATAGGGCCCTTGGCATCGTTCAAAGTCTGTTTTGAGTATCTTCTCACAAGACTTTTGAGTAAAGTAGTCTTGCCCACGCCGGGAGGTCCCACAATAGCAACTATGACCGGTGGTGGTTCGTCGTCGGGTGTACGGTTGACTAGAGGCACATGAAGTCGAGTTTGGTCGCGCTCAACGTTCCGTCTCCCTTGACGATCCGCACGACGGCCTGATTTTGGCGCAAAGGCCTATATTGAAGCGGTTTGCAGGTTAATGATGAAATGAGGAGGAGGCAAGTACCTTTTCATTGAAACCTTTCTGCTTCTCCTTTCCCTTTCCTTTGTCCTTCTTCTCGCGATGGGGCTTGTGGGGTCTATCCTCCATTTATGTTGTCAAGTAGTGAGGCGATATAAATTTCCTGTAGAATGATCATGTCGGACTCCATGAGCAGAACGTTCATTAAATCAAAAAATTAATCCTCACCTCAAAAATGCCAAGATTTATCACAGATACAGATATATGTGACGAATTGTTCTGTTCTACAAGTTGCAACAAGCCTAGTAAAAGCAACTCCTCTCAGAGCATTCAGTCGCGGTTGATGGCATGGTCAACCGAAATTTCGAAAATCTGTCATCATATTCCCAGGGTCTTTAAGAGATCATGATCGATCATGATCTAATCTCTCTACAACAAGATTGACAGCGACATAAATAATACATACATCGGCTAGGCTAAAACTTTTTATGATACAGGTGTTCGACGAATACCCTAAAGACATACTATGATATGTATGTACAAGAATTATACGTAGATTCAATTGTATTCTAAGAAACTAGAGAATACATTGGATCTGTTGAGATGAATTGATACAAAGTCAAGACAAAATCCAAGCCACTCTGAGCAGAGCAACGCTTATGCAAACGCCGTGTGCTGCCGCCTCATTTGTGTATGTGCACTTCGGCCTATCGACGTGGAAGGAACGGCTGTCGTCGGGACCGTGCGACCCGATCGAATTTTAGCAGAGACTCCATTTAGTCTTCTAGGTGGCACCACCGATTCTTCGACTGGTTTGTCCTTAAATGTCAAAAGGTCATAAAGCGCCGCAATTTGGTCACCCTGGACAAATTATTTCATCAAAATGTTTCGCTTCGCAAGGAGGCATCAAGGACTTACCTTCTGCTCAAGAATGTCTACTACCTCCCGCAGGTGTTTCGCAAGGAGGTTCCTACGGGCTACGTCCGACACAGGATCCATGTCTTTGTACTGATCGGCCAGTTCCACATAGATCCTGCAATGAAGAGATTAGAAACACATTTAGAATACTCTGGACTAGTATACCCTTTATAGTGTGTGAAGTCATCCTCCAGTTCCCGAACTACCCTTGCAACTACCGTCTGTGGGGGCAGCCCTTCCGTCTGCGCTCGAAGCCTCCAGTAATTGTGATCACCCTTCTGCTGCTTTGGTCTGTCACTCGCTACCCGAGGTTGCCTTTCTTCCTCATCTACAAATCCTTCGTCCTCATCCTCCTCATCCTCGACCTCTTGTTCCTCATCTGTGCTCTCTTCCTCTTCCTCTTTTCGAACTCCCTTGAATCGGAGAGGCATCCAAGATATTTCCTCGTCTACATCCGCGTCAGCACGTCTCCGACGACAGCACACATTACACGTGTGAGCGTTGTGTTCTGGTGCTGAGAAGAACAATCGCTCAAGGTGCCCGCCCCTAATTTGCGGGAATGGGGTCTCATCTACGTGTTGGCGATGACCTCGATGTCGTGGGCTTGGTTTTTTAGGATGGCGGTTCTGCTTCTGTTCGTGATTCGTTACCGGAAGCTGGGATCGAAGGGGAGGATGCGCAGATTTGTGAGAAACTTTCTCCTTCTTGTCTTCATCATCATCCGACGCGTCTTCTACCGTTGCGCGACGTGTCTGTGGGCGTGCAGGTTCAGGCGGAATGATATGATGCTCTAAGGACCGGCGTTCCTCCACGTCAGCAGAGATGCGCTCGAATTCTGCTGAGTTCATGAACTGGACTGAAGTCCCTTGGACCGGGGGTGTTAAACAGCGAGAAGGACCAGGGTTCAAGGATCCAAAATCAGCTTGGTCAGTCCGCACGGTCGTAGTCTTATCCCGCGATGGCCCAACAGTTGACATAGGACCAAACGGTTCTGGTGTCTCCTCGATTTCTTCTTCACTGACTTCATCCTCCTCTTGTCTCTCTTCCTCCTCGGCCTCCCTATCCAACGACATTGCCACGTTCGACTCGTCCACCACCTCCTCGGCCTCTCTCGCACCTCGACGTTCCCTGAGTCCTTCCTCTACCACACCACGGAGCACCTCTACCTCCCCACCCAAACGCTCCACCTCCCGACTCAAGCGTTCCACTTCCGCACTTTTTGCCTTTATCGTCTGGGCATCAGCGTCGCGCAGCTCTCTGAGTTCCATAAGCAGCGCGCGATGCGATGACAGCTCTGCAGTGAGCCGCGTCAAATGGGTGCGAAGGGTGGTGATTAGGGCCTCGAGAGCTAAACATGGGTATGAGTGAGAACTCTCGCGTGATCGAATCAACTTGAACTACCAACCTTTCTGACCTTCGACGGCCTCTCTGTACTTCTGGGAAAGTCCCTCCTGCTCCATAGTCATATCTTTTGCTCGGGCTTTTCCTTTATCCTTCCGTCGCGAAGCCGCAGTCAAACTTGCATCCCGCTGTTGCTGTACAATGACCTCTTCTCTTTCCAATACCCGTGTCCTCTCCCTCGCTACATCGCGCTTGCACACCTCGAGTTCGAGTTCTAGTTCTCTCACACGGCGACGTGAGACTCCATTCTCTTCTTCGAGGTGCTGAAGTTTGGATTGCACGTTGTTAAGCATGCCTACGAGGCGAGCTATGACAAGTTAATAAATATGGCGCTAAGATCATATTCAAACATTGCCCACCTTCGGTCTCACGAGGGCTCCCAGGATACACATAATATTCTGACCCAGGTTTCATTGGAGACTCTACAGCGCTCGTCAGACCCGTTACATCCGGGAGATGCACCTTTCCCCTCGAGTTCGGGCCGGGCGTTGCATTGCGGTGTTTCATCGCTGAGGGGCGAGCGGGAGTTTGTTGTTGTGGCTTCGCAGACACATGGCCTGCTGACGTGTCAAACGGATTACGATCGGTATGTTTGGAAGCTTCACCGCGCCGGGCATGCTGAATTTCACGAGTGATACCCCGCGCAAGTTTAGAAAACTGCGACTGCGATTGTGAAACAAAGCTGGTGTTACTGGGCGTTGGAGGTTGGAGGCGTACGTGTGGCTGGGCAGGCTGGGCGAGCCCGTAACTGGGAAAGATATCGGTCCTTTTTTTACCAGCTCGTGGTGTGGGTTCATTTTGACTCGTAGTGTGGAGTTGTCGTGAAGAGACGCGGGGCGAACCAGGATTGCTCCTTGGTCGCTGAGGAGAGAAGGACACGCGACGAAGTGACTCGGCAAGTTTCGGGCGTGTAGTGGACGGGTTTGGGTTGACATGGCTTGATTCTGAGTCTGAGCTAGAGGATGATGATGGAAGAGGGGACATGATGGGTGGGACATGTCCTGTCCGAAGCATGCGATCCAGCTCGGCGGTGCTGTCCACGACGAGCGGATCACCCTGAAAAAAAATTAATGGGTTGAATTTATCTGATTCATCGGTCGAGCGTACCAGATACCTCGAGCGGGAAGGCTCTATGTCGAACATACTGAGTTTTGTGTCCATGCTGGCGATCATGTCCTGCAGTGGCCGGTCGGGGTCATACTCCGCCCCGCTCAAGCTGATATCCCGTCTTCCCCTACGCCCCCCGCCGAGGCCCGCACTCAGCGTCAGCGCACTAACATGGTGTGCTGCTGTTGACAGCGAACCTCCCGCCCCGTAAGGGTTTATGCCCTCTCCATCGTCATGAGTTCGGAACGACCACGGGTGAATCTGACTTTGAGTGTCGCCATCATAGTGGTCTCTTGACGGGATCTCAAATGAGGGAAATGCTGCTGGACCAGAGTTATGCCTAGGATACTCAACGCTTGATGGCTCCTCGTAGTCGTCCTCGCTAGGCGTTGACAGCCGTAACGAGAGATCTGTGTTTTGGAGATTCTGTTCGAGCTCGATTCTATGCCTTTCGAGCTCGTCGCCGTGTATGCTGAGGTCAAGCCCTCGGGTCTGCCTTTTCATCGCCTTGCAAGTTGGACCGGAGCAAGCTTAAGTATGAACGATGTGGCAGTTGAACGTTCACTTGAATACTAACGGCCGTTACCGAAATCAACAACGCGCATGTCCACGTGATCGCGTTTCCGAATCCCGACCGTCTCCGCCGACCGTGGCGGCGCCGCCATTGAAAATTGAAATGTCTCGACTCTCCACGGAAGCTACTACCTTAGTGTTAAAGCTCTAAAGGAAATTTTCAACACTATATAGTATCTTGCCTTTATGCACCATGTTTCAGTCACCTCCCAACGTCACAACTCGCCAACTTGAACTGTACCTTTCTACAGTACTACCACTGAACCAGTGGCAGGTTTTCTGCCAGTATATTGGAGGTCGGTCACTTGTCAATCCGATTCCTTTTCAGTATATTGTTTCTATGACATCGCGCTTGGAGCTTGGTTGTCTGTGTGTTTGGTGTCTCACGGCCCAGCCCGGCCCACCTATTTCTGGACACAGACTCGCAAGGCACTTCTCCCCAGCATGGCCTACGGTCTGATAGAGCCTAAAACTCTGTCAGCTGCTCGTACTTATATGTATTGTGGACTCTTGTTGGTTCTTTGTGCCTTGTGTTGGGAACTTCCGACTCGATGACAATTGAAGTCCATCAAACTATATCTAGCAGTCTAGTATTCTTCAACCATCAGAATTTCAGAGTTGTTCTGTTCCCATACCAGCCCACGTATCATCCCACCATCAGTTCTTTCTCTCTTGTTGCGCCCATCCCTCTAGTATTCATTTGCTAGTCTTGAGCCGTTACTTTCATAACAACTCTCCCGATCTCACCCATGCTCGTACGTGACGAAGCGGAAGGTATAGTGTCACGAAAGCTGTGCGAACTTCACAGCTGTCATTTAAAAATCGGAAAAAGCTACATAACTAATTTCTCTCGCTGACCTCGCTGACTCCACTACCACACAGCACATCCTTAAGCTACTTACAAGTCCTTTCTTGACTCATTGACCATGGAGGGATGGGTACTGGCCTTGGTTGTCATCTCCATTCTCAGTAAGTTCCAGTCTAGATCAGTATTTCACCGATGTTGATCTCTGCATCTTCCAGTTGTGGCCATCGTTGGCATCTTCCTTTTACCGTGCTACGTTAAGAAATGCTTGGAGCCGCTGCTCCCCCCTCCCAATATGATGCCGCGCATCCATCCTCAGGTTCTTTCCGCCGTGGCCTTACTAGCTTATGAATTTGTTCGAAGTGTTCGACGCAGCAACTCACAGGTGGCGTCAACCTCCATTTTTCTCGAAAGTTCACACGTTGGAAGAGATACGAGCCCTGCTAGCAATATTGGCGAAGGCCCTCAGACAAACTTGCCCTGTGAAAATTCCAGGTCTACAAGAGTCTCTGAGCCCGGATTCGAGCCTGCAGAGGGCTCGGACACAGGCCTGTCAAGATCTGCCTCTCCATTGGCGAGATTACCACCTGCTGTGGTACATCTTCGGCCTATCCGTCGTCCACCCGACTGTCCAGATCCGTGTTCCTCGTATCTTCTCTACTCAATTGGCGCCACAAATATCCCATCTTTTACCGTGAGCGCGCTCACCAGTAGCCACTCGAGTCATTCATGAGTTGATTCATAAACGCCTTTTCCGTCATAACACAAAGCTACGAAACACTATGCCTCGAAATTTTCTTTCCTTTAACATTGCAGCATTCCATTTTTGCCTAAAGCGTCCATCTTTTCGAGTCTCATTCCAACGGGACGCAGGCTTGGACAAACAGGTCATCGACATTCGAAATCCCACCTCTAACTTCTCTTGGAATTTAGACTCGAAATAACTGCTTTCCAACGACTCCCCTCTGGCGGTCCCAATAATGTTCACCCATCGTTTCCTGAATTTCTTCTT
>JAGGAS010037639.1:7722-25553 GCA_017657355.1 Termitomyces sp. K1Ac | reverse complement strand
TAGAACGGGCCTCGGAATATCTCCTCCCGGTTTACGCGCGACCGGACATTGTACTCTCCCATGGGAAGGGATCGTATGTTTGGGACACTGAGGGCCGCAAATACCTCGACTTCAGCGCTGGTATTGCCGTTAACGCTCTTGGGCACGCAGACGAAGGTGTTCTCCAGGTACGCTCTTCACTTGCATTAGAAAGGGAAGTCGGTTCTTATGAAGGCAAATATAGACTCTCAACGAACAAGCTGGGAAACTCATACACACTAGCAATGTTTATCACCATGAATGGGCGGGAAAACTTGCTGAGAAACTGGTCACGACTACCCAGGCGGAGGGTGGATTGGGAGTTGCTCCCGGCTCGGAAAGCAAGAGCCTGGGCGCCAAGGTCTTCTTTGCCAACACTGGGACAGAGGCAAACGAAGGTGCTCTCAAAGTTGCGCGCAAGGTCGGTAAGGAGCGGTGGGCCGCTGCTGTACCTGGACGCAGGTGGGATTCGGCCGAGTGCACTAAGACAAGGATAGCGTGTTTTGAGGGGTCGTTCCACGGTCGGAGTATGGGTGCCTTGAGTGTAACAGTCAACCCGAAATATCAGGCTCCGTTTGCACCGTTGCTACCCGGAGTAGATGTGGGCCGGTTGAATGATCATGAAGGGCTTCAAACTTTGATTGGAGAGGATACTTGCGCCGTAATCGTCGAACCCATTCAAGGTGAGGGAGGAATTAACGCGGCTAATCTGGATTGGCTTCGGGCATTGCGGAAACGATGCGACGAGGTGGGAGCAGTCTTGATCTTTGATGAGGTCCAGGTGAGAGTGTTTTTTTTCTTGCTTACGAGCTTATAGCTTATGGAGTGGATGTAGTGTGGTCTGTTCAGGACGGGAACTCTCTGGGCACACTCAATTTTCCCGGTAGATTGCCATCCGGATATTGTAACGATGGCGAAACCCCTTGCAAATGGATATCCTATCGGGGCGGTGCTACTGCGGGATACTGTTGCTGAAACAATGACTGCTGGTGGGAATCTAATTCAAACTCGGTAGAGATCTTTTCTGACATATGTCACAGGTACTCATGGGACTACTTTCGGAGGATCTCCTTTGGCATGTGCCATCGGGTACCACGTCTTGGACCGATTGGCATCTCGGAATTCTATCTCAGCGGTTTCAGAAACGAGTAAATACTTGACTGAACGCCTTGAGCCATTGCCGAAATGGTTCCCGAATATTTTACAGACGAATATCCGAGGGCGCGGATTGATTCGTGGACTTGGATTCCGAAGGGAAGGAGACCCAGGACGTGTGGTAACGATGGCGCGCGAGCGGGGAGTACTTGTCCTGACTGGGGGTGCCGATGCTGTTCGCCTTGTGCCGAGCTTAAACGTGGGTAAGGAGGAGGTGGACCTTGCGGTCGATGTACTTGAAAGCTGTATTGGTGCACTTTGATCGGAAGTCGGTAGCCTAATTTAGAAATCACCTGATAACCAATTCAGTTGCTGTGATTGGCTGAGAAAAACTCGATATAATGGCGCGCAAATTATTCCGTGAAATCCGTTTCCCCTTCCGCTGGCATGGACAAACTGTCGTCCTTCACCCGTTTCAAGGCGTCCTGCCCTTTCCTTGGCCGTACAAAGACGTCCACGCTCCGTAGCCTCTCTACATCCTCCTCTGCTAGGTTCCCCTCCATCTCGGGCCTTACAGAACGCGCGACCAAATGTCCCGTAATGGGCCCGGCTCTCACCGTCCGTTCCAAGGAGTTGGTCGCTGGCTACGCTAGCTTGGCCGCTAAAGGTGACGTTGATAAGATTCATCAAGAACAGGGTGTCTCTGTACCTGCCGGAGCGACTATTGAGATGTGTCCCCATGCTTCCGCTGCTCGAGCTGCCGCTCGTATGGCTGAGGATCTCGCAGCTGCTGCAAAGCTTAAGGAAAAACAGGATGCTGCAAAGAACACAAAGGCTGATGCTGCCACTGCTGCAGCTGCAGGTTGTCCTTACCATCACAAGGCCGCAGCTGCTCAGCCCAAGGTTGCAACCCCGGGTACATTCAACTATGAAGCCTTCTATCATCGCAAGCCTGCCGCCCTCGTCTTTTCGTCGTGCTACGTAGCTAACGACGCTACACTTTCGACTCTTGGTACTAAACTCCCCGGCTGCGTCTTCTTCTCCGACTCTATGAACCACGCTTCTATGATTCAGGGTATGCGTCACTCTCCCGCCAAACGTGTCATCTTCAAGCACAACGATATGGAGGACTTGGAGAACAAGTTGAAACAGTACCCCAAGGAAACCCCCAAGATCATCGCCTTCGAAAGTGTGTATTCAATGTGTGGTAGCATTGGACATATTAAGGAGATTTGTGACCTGGCCGACAAATACGGAGCTCTGACCTTCTTGGATGAGGTACGTTCGTGAGACGGCCTCTAGTCCACTTTGCTCAGCGCACCCAACAGGTGCACGCCGTCGGTTTATATGGACCACGTGGAGCTGGTGTCGCCGAACATTTGGACTACGATGCTCACAAGGCTGCTGGTGAGAGTCCCGATCCTATCCCGGGTTCCATCATGGATCGTATCGACATCATCACTGGTTCGTAGTATTAACCTTTTTCACTGTCCCGAAAATGAAACCCCCATCCTAGGTACTTTGGGCAAGGCTTATGGCGCTGTTGGCGGGTACATCGCTGGTTCTGATGACTTTGTCGACATGATCCGGTCCTACGCTCCTGGTTTCATCTTCACGACATCTCTTCCTCCTGCAGTCGTGGCCGGCGCACGAGCGAGTGTGGCGTACCAAAAGGCGTATGTTGGTGATAGGCAACTCAAACAGGTCAACGTCCGTGACGTTAAACGCCGTTTCGCTGAACTTGATATCCCTGTCGTGTAAGCATAGTTGTTTCCGGCTGCCTTTCAAGAGTCTAATCCTAGCCTCACACAGCCCCGGTCCTTCACACATTGTTCCTGTTCTCGTTGGTGACGCTGCACTTGCCAAGGCCGCTTCGGACAAACTCTTGAACGAACATAACATCTATGTCCAATCCATCAACTACCCGACCGTTGCCGTTGGCGAGGAACGCCTCCGCATCACCGTCACACCCCGTCACACCTTCGAGCAAATGACAAAACTCGTCAGCGCTGTTGACAAGATCTTCACGGAGCTCAAAATCAATCGCACTCAGGATTGGAAGGCTGTTGGTGGACGCGCAGGTGTTGGGATTCCTGATGCTCCCGATGCGGTTGAACCCATCTGGACCGATGAACAACTCGGTCTCTTCGACGGTACGACGCCCAAGACTTTGCACACTGGTGAGAAGGCGTTTGTCGACCCTACGGCGGCTTCCTTCGCCCGTGCTAGGTTCAATACACTGCTCGGTCCTCTTGAGGAACCTCACGCGGTGCGCAAGTCGGCCGGTCTTGCAGGTTTGAAGTTGCAGACTGGCATTGGCGCGGCGAGGTCCGCGTCCAAGGAGGCACAGATTCCCCATGCACCACCCGCTGTTGCTGCCTCTGCTTGATACCATGCTGTTCCAAAGCAATTGAGTACGGACGGTGAAAAGTCGAACCGGGTGAGTTATCAACACAAATAGCCAGATTCTAGATGATACGATGGCATCACCAACTTGAAGTATTCTGGACCACGAGGACATGTCACTCACATAGTGCAGATTCTCTTCCGCATATATACTCAAGAGCCTCTGGTGGTATATGAATACCGAAAAATTCTTCGAGAGCCTCGGCCCTTTCAGCTTCAGTAGTGACCGTCCTGATAATATCCGTGTGACTTCCAATGTGCCTACGAATCACAGCACCCTCCATTCCAAACCTTCCAACATGTCTTGTCTCGATGGGGCCATCTGCTGCGCTGTGTGCGGTACGTGCCTCTTCATCGTCAAGCCAGAAGTGTTTCGAAGCGACTATTTTGTCCCAAAAGAAACCCGGCTTGCAATACACAGCGAAATTCGCACTCTCAAAGTCGGTTGGGAAGAACTCCTTCTCGGAGAAGGCATATACCACCCTCCAAGTCGGCGGGGGTGCACCTGTTCCGCCTTTGATACGCAGAACGTTCAGGTGCCATTCAGGTGTTGCAGAAACTTCAAGTCGGCCGATCTTAGATGACTATTTCTAGATCGCATACTACATATATGTAGACTCACCGAGTCTTGAATCAGGGCGTGTGCCGCGCGTAAGTCGATGTTTTTCGGACGGTGTTGTGCCCATGACAATATTATCTTCGGAAGAGGAGAGAAGGATGGGACGCGTGGGTCCTGATCCACCACAACCAACATCCACGAGGTACGTTACATTGCTATCCTCTCCTGGTTGAACGAAAATAATCATATGGGAGAGCGCAGTGTAGACAGGTGTGTCATCAGACCCTTCATTGACCCTTCCAGAGCCAGTATAAGCCCTGAGTAATCGGAGATCTTGTCAACAACATCGACTTCGTCAGAGTCAAGATGACATACCGATAACCCAACCCGCAAAGCATGTGAAAGAAAAATGTGTTCAAACCAAAGCAATAGGATCCTTGACGCTCAATTGCGATCCTCTGATACAGCCTTTCCACATTGATATCCATAATGTGATCAGCTGAACTGGGATGTTCACGATCATTACATGGAGCATAATGTAGTTGGGGGAACTCACTAATGCATCATGGTGTTTTCAAAAGGAACAGCCACAAGAAAGAGGCGGTTGATGAGAATCAGATTCTCTAATGTCGTTGGGAATCGACCATGTACAATATCGTCGTCAGAAACAGGGTGGGGGAACTCGATGCTCGAAAGCCAGTCGGTGATTTGCCTCGGAGAATAGGAAGAAGGCCCACGTTTGATCAAAAGGCCGCCCTCCAGGGTGCCATCGTGACGCTGAGCAAGAGGTGTCATCGTGGGGAGAGAAAGACTCGACGGAATAAAAATGCCTGCGATGACAGACTCGGAGTTTTATGCGATCATCTTTCATATCGATTACCTGGCCCTCTTCCATACCAGATAGCTAATCATAGCCAATCATTATCATCCACGATAGTAAGAATTCAAAGCAGGCAGTAAGTTATCCGAGTCAAGGCCTCGCTGTCGGACGTGGGAAACGTGAACGATTTTGGAAAGTATGCGTCACCGCGAGCTCGGCACATGCCTGTGCCATTGTACCACAACCATCTTGCAGCCATCACTCACCTGAGGGAGTTCCAGCGCCAGATTGTCTTTTCTCTGATAAGTACTTCCCCATTGAATTCACTTGCAATCATGTGGGGTTGTCCCGAAGCCGTTGACATCTACCATGGAACCTCTTTCCCGGCCCAATCCCAGATTCTACCTCGCTGTTCCTTTCCCAAGCCATTCACGACATTGACAAGTTTTTCGGCTGCGTCTTCAGGTTCGAATAATTCTCTCTTTCCCGCCGAATCCCAATACCCTTTACTCAGGTCCGTCTTGACAGTACCCGGGTGAACACCGACGCATATAGCCTGGCTTTTGTTCATCTGCAGCTGAAGATCGAAGGTTTTGACGACTTGGTTGAGCGCAGCCTTGGAAGACCGGTAGGAGTACCACCCTCCGCGCGCATTGTCGCTAATGGACCCTACACGAGCGGTAACATGAACCCATTTAGCGAGAGTTGCGAGATCAGGTTTTTGTGCGGTTGGGAGAAAACGTGAGAAGTGTTTGATGAGAAGAAGATGCGAGATGACATTGATTTGGAATGCTTCTGTTATTTTGAGAACATCGAGATCTGATGGCTGTTTCTCTGGATACAAGATGCCTCCGGTGAAAAAACCGATATGCATGTAGGAGTTGGGCTGAAGCAACTCGGAAAGCTTGTCTGCGGCAGCTGAGATGCTGGACTCGGAGGTGAGTTCAAGGCGAAGCAACGTTAGGCGGTTGGGATCAACGTCAAGAGTATTGAGAATGCGATCTTTGATCGCGTCTTCCGAATCAGAGCGATGAGTGGCGTACACGGGCATGGTAGTATTCCGCAAGAGATGACGCGTCAGGGCCAGTGACAAACCGCGAGACGCAGGAGTAACGAGAGCAAACGGGTTTGGGGGCATTGCAAACTACACTTGAGCCGACTTGAGCCAGCACCACTAGTTTATAAAGGAACCCCGTCGATGTGAAGTCGCGATCGGTGACGCATAAGGTCACGTGTATGCCATATCAATTTGCTGGGCGCTTATTTCGACGAAAAAAAAAAATCGAGAAGAAAATAGAAACGAACTATAATATAACAACGTAAATCAGAAATTACAATCCAGTCATACATATAAGAGATACAGATCCAGAGCGCAAAAAAACAAACAAAAAAGCAAACCAGGACCTAGTCCATGTCGTTGAGTTGCGTTGACAGGTTCGCTGCCAGTTGTGCAAGGTGCTTCAAGTCTTTGGTGACAGAAGATTGCAGTTTCTTGATAGCCGCTTGTAGCTCAGAGACATCCTTGAGAGCGTTGGTCTTTGCACCTCCTAAGACGCGGCGTTTCTTGGGCGCTGGGTTGCTAGTACCTTCGTCGTCGTCGCCTTCCACACTAGCAGTGTCTGTCTGCTTAGCTTTGGTGGTCTGCTTGCGCTTTGTGCGCGCTGGTTCAATTGTAGTGTTGTTGTTCTCAACACTAGGCGAGCGAGAATCTTGGCGGACAGCTGTCATAACCAGAAGCAGTAAGCCTCGTGGTATGACAACAATAGAGACGGAGAAATTTACCAGCGTGGCGCCCGCGAGGTGGGCCAGTGCTGTTGGAGCATTTTTGGTGCAAAGACTTGCAATTCTCGCAGCGAGCGCCTGCAATACCGAGGCATATCTTCTTAGAACGCATGCACCGCTCACACGGTTCCGGAGGATAAACGGACGTGATTTGGAACTGCAGTGTGCAACTCAGTACTAGTGCACGCGCATGGCGGAGATCGGAGCAGAGACTCACTGTATACCCTTTCGTTTTCCCCGCAGACTGTGATTTTGCTGTAGCTGAAATCGTTTCAGCGTTCGGCGGCGCGGCTGGCGCTGCAGACTCTGCATCGCCTTGAGCCCTTTCCATGCTCGCCTCCTCGACCGCTTTACTATTGAGTCTGAAAGCTTCATCCATAACATCTGCAAGCTTCTTGCCGTGACGCGGCGGCATGTTTGCGACTGTCGAACTTGCTCTGCTTGACATACTAGACGGCGGAAGAGGGCGCGTATGGTCAAAACGGGGGATAGTCAAGACTCAAAGTAGCGCCTGAGACTTACTGGTAATGATCGAGTGAGAGGGCCTGTGAAGAAGAGGTGGGAGAGGGCGCGGAGAGTATAGAGAAAAGGGAAAGGGAACAGAGCGGACGCTGGATAGTGGGTGGAGGCGTAAAGCGTGTGGCACACGCCCACGATCAATCGGCCGCGAGTCAAAATGAAGCTGTCCCTTGAAGCGCTGTGGCGAATTACGTAACAGAGTCCTCAACGTTTTTTGCCCCCTTAACAGCCGCAAGAAGCCATCTTTTCTCGCGACGACACGAGCCCCCACCCAATCCCTCGGTTGTTCAGATTGTCGGGTATACGATGAACCACAAAAACGCGTCAACTTCACTTTTAGCATGCTCAACGCGCCCTCGCTTTCAAACTCCGATCCCATTTCAGGCAGTCGCACCTTTGCCGCCGGTACCATCGATTCATTTCCCCTGGGACTCTGGACATGCATTTTCTACATGCTGCAATACCAGCGGCCCTAGAATCCGAAACGCGGCGTTCATTGTTTCCGTCTCTTTCCATGTGTCTATCCATTATGTACATCTGCCGGCACCTTCTATGTAACTTGTGTAAGACTTCCATGGCGACACTCTCAGCCTTGGGCGCGCAGTCTCCAACAATATATAAGACGGTCTTCTAAATTATAAATACATTTAGCTTGACGCCTAACCTAGGTAACGCGAAGCTGATAGAGGTCCGAATAGTTCGAGTCGGGTAATTCCAATCCCAGCTCATTTTTCAAGTTTGTGAATACCCCTTCCATTCGACGTATAGTCGGCGAAGAAAGTCGCATATTTGACTTTAGTCTTCCCTGTCGCCATTACTGCAGGTACCAGTAGTCGAAAGTAACTGATGATAATGTCATTGTCACGCGGCAAGGTTGCGCTGACGATCGCTGTTTTTGGAATCAAGCTACTCCCACCAGCACAATATTGGCCTGGACTCTGTATTGAACTTTTTGGCGTAGATCCCGAATATCGATACTTATCTTCATGTCCGACGATGAGCTCAGAGTCCTGGCCATTACTACCCTCACCTCCCTACTGAGTTCAGGCAAACTCTTATTCCCAATGTCGGCTATGAGGCTCTTGACACACGTTGTCTCGACAAAAGTACCTTCAGGTCTTTTCGCCAACCCATCTTCACCTAATATCCGGTTCAGACTAACTGATCAGCCGCGTTTTGAGAGACTTCTCGAGGAATTGTCGCAGACCTGGGAGGAAGGATCCATCTCGCTTTCACGAGAGAACAACGTGCTTACAGTGCAAGATATCATTCTGTACATTAACGGGCACACGCGTCCTATCACTGAGTCGACCTCAGGAGACGCAACGTCATCTCGTAAGAGGAAGCGCATAATCGACGAGGATGCGGATTCAGCTGCGGGGGATGAAGAAAACGAAGTCTTTTACGAAGAATTGGGTGCTCATGCAACGTCAACGTTAGGAAACCTAAACAAAGAGATGAGAGAAGCTTATGCCATACTTCAGCGGGGTACTGCTAGAGGTCGACTACTAGCTGAACAGGTGAGCGACCCATCACCTCTATTGTCGACATTAACTTATCCATGGCCAAGTTCCACTCGTCTGAAGATAAATTCGAACCAATCTGCAGCCACATAACGAAGGATGACTGTGCCAAGGCAAGGAGTCTGAACACAGGCTCTGCTTCCGTGTCCACCATCTGCGACCGCGTGCACTTCCGAGCTCTCATCCGCCCTCACACCGACCCCACGCTTGGTCACTGCTCCTACCTCAATACTTGCTACTCTGAACCCACGTACTCCCAATCACCATCTATACCACCGTTTCCAGGAACTGCACATAGTCACGGCCAGGCCCCTCCCAATGCGCGTGGGCCAGTATCCCTACCTTCGGGTCTAGGTGCTGGTGGGAGGGGAAAGGAGAAGGCTCCCTGTCGTTACCTCCATTACGAAGTTGATTGGGATGCAGGGGACGGGGAGAGCTCACATGTAATGAATGGTAAAGGAAAGGAGGTTATCAAAAGGAAGAAGGTTCACAAGCTTGGAATTGGTCAAGGACCTATGGGTAAACCTATGCCAGTGGTGAGAATTCTAATTCGATGCTCTTTTCGACAGTATGCTCAATGCTATCCCAGCTACCTCCGCAATGGATAAACTGTGATCTACGACGCTTTGACTACTCAGTTTTGGGGAAATTTCAGGTCATCATGGCTGATCCTCCATGGGACATTCATATGAGCGTTCGTTCTGTTATCTTTCTCTTTGTCAAAATTCTATATGTTGTATACAGTTGCCTTATGGTACAATGACCGACGACGAGATGCGAGCCATGCCTATTCCCACATTACAGGATGAAGGCCTCCTCTTTCTTTGGGTAACGGGCCGTGCAATGGAGGTCGGTCGGGAATGCATGCGCGTGTGGGGTTACACTCGTGTTGATGAAGTCATATGGGTGAAGACAAATCAGGTACGTCCCTTCTGGCGCAATGTTCGTCATGGTGCTCTACTGATCAAAATAACATTTAAATGTACAGTTACAACGAGTAATCAGAACAGGCAGAACAGGTCATTGGTTGAATCACACCAAAGAGCACATGCTTGTCGGCGTTAAGACTGTCACTGATGAATCTGGTGCTCTTAAATTTCCTTCGTGGGTCAATCGGGGCCTGGATACGGACGTCATCGTCTCGGAAGTCAGAGAAACAAGTCGCAAACCTGATGAAGTTTATGGCCTTATCGAAAGGATGTGTCCTGGTGGCAGAAAGATAGAGGTGTTTGGCAGGAAACACAACACAAGACCTGGGTGCGTATGTAACGTCGCGAGAATGTGCAGAGGAACTGATTCGTGTTAATAACAAGGTGGCTGACTTTGGGCAATCAACTAGGCCCTGATCAAATCTACGAAGAAGACCTCGCTGCAAGAATTAAGGCGAAGTATGTGATTTGCTTTCAATATGAACGCATGTACTCATTTGTGTCAGGTACCCCGAGAGAAACGTGAACGTTATGAGAAGTAGTGACGTTGAGGATAGTTGAGGGCTTCTCCGTGTGCTCTGTCGTTTGTGAACGTAGTACATCCCATTACTGGCGTTATTTACATGTAATCTAGAGCTGTAATTAGGACAACAAGATGGGTAAATATGATACATCTAAATGAGTGTCAGTGTCAATATATTTCACGATCTAACAAATCTAAAGGTTATTGACGGTCGAGCTCCTTTACTAGAAGATCATTAACAGCTTTGACGTTGTCAAGGTACACTGTTTTGGATGTAAGAATGAGGAAGTCAAAGGTAGAAAAATAGACACGGACCATGATGACCAGCATGGGTAATAATATACATCCTGCCTTTACCATTTCCGGCTTGGCGCAGATTCTCTACAGCTTGTTTTCCGCCTTCTGGATCCATCCAATCATGATCTCCATCTTGCAGGACATGAGACAAATCGAAATGCAAACAATGGGATGACTACTCACAAACAAAGGTGATTGGAATCTTAAGTGCCGATATCCGGTCAACGAGTGGTAGGCGAGCGTGTGCTCCAGGTGCAAGGATGTGAGCTGTATGAACGATCAGAGAAGTAATTTCAAACTTGTATATGACTTACAGATACAGTATTCCCCGGAACCTTTCGCAAGTGTGATGTTCATGATATAGTCGTGCATATCGCGTGTATCCTCTTCTGAAAGGCCCATGAAACGTCGGCTAGAATACTGGACACAGATCGTCAATCCTGTCAAGCAATTCACATGCTGGAACTTACTTTGCCAATCAACATAGGACCCCACACGAAAGTTGAGCGAACGACTTGGAATGGACTCCAGCCTTCTTCCCATAAGTACATGAGCAGCCTTCGCGTCCTGCTCTCTTGCCTCTTTCCTGCCTTTTGCTCTTCTCTGATCTCATCCACCTTGGCTCTTGTGGCTGGCTCGGCGGATCCAGTGCCGGTCGTGTCCCGTGTATCTGTCACTTCCCTTGAAGGCATACTATAGTTGGGATCATGGGGAACACCCGCTGGAGAGAGCAAAATGAGCTTGTTCACTCTTGTAGGGTATTTGAGTGCATAAGCTGTGCTGAAGTAGGCGCCAAGTGAATGTCCAATTAGCGTCATCTTATCAAGACCCATCTTCTGCCGCCACTGTTCAAGCGAATCCACAAAGAAAGACTCTGCTTCAGCGACACGACCAGAGATATCATCGCGTTTAGCCTTGATAGCGAACGGTACGCGAGCAGAACGACCCATGCCTAACCAGTCGAGAGCATAGACAGAAGATCCACGGTAGCCTGCCCATTTAGCTAGAGCAGGAAAGTTCTGATAAAAGAAGCCTAGACCTGCGCCATAGCCATGAAGTACGACTGTAGGTGGTGGCGCGTCGGGTGAAGGTGAGGTGGATAGCATGGAAAGAGTATTGAGGTAATGTTTAGGAGAATCCAAATTCACGCGTGAGCTGTATGCTATAACAGGACTGTCGTTATTAGGTGTAGAGGTGAAACTTCGAGGTCTATAAAAAGGCAGTCGTCTAGTACCATACAGTCAGAGCGTCAACAGGACTAGAGTGGACCTGTGAAACATACCTAAGGAGACGCTCTTCACTTATCGCGCTTTGTTTCTCTCCAACTGACCACCTGCACGTCACTCAGTCCCAATGCAGACACACATGTTCGAACTGAACGCACCAACTACGCACACTCGCAGCAAAGGCTGCTGGAATCTCCCGTGCTGGAGGCAAAGGATCCAATATAGGTGTGTTCATGGCAGCAGTAAGCCTGCGCAGGAGAGGAAGAGTTCTGGACGTCGTGGTGGCTGGACAAGGAGATTAGGGGCTTTTGAAGGACTCTATGTTGCACGGCCTCAACAAAAACCCTGCCGGTGCCGTTGCCATCGTCATCTCTTCTGATCTCGGCCAAGTTGAAGTTTCCGGTCATGTGGATACTCCGCTCTGCCACGTGAGTTTCTGGACTTTTCCGGGCCAACAGAGCTCCAACTCAACCACTTACAAACCACTTACAGCCATGTACAACGGAATTGGACTTACCACTCCCCGTGGAAGGTGTGATATCTGATTTACTTTGTGGGTATATATATGTAATCATTAACCTCCAAATTAGTGGAACAAATGGTTATGTCGTTCGCAACTTGTCTGCCCTTCGTTCGCACGAAACTGCACAGGATCGTGCAAGTGCTTGGGAGACTGCACCACCCAAGCATCGAGAACCTGATGAGGCTATTTTGGAGCATGAAAGGAAGCGAAAGGTTGAGGTCAAGTGTCTCGAGCTTCAGCTGGAACTTGAGGACAAAGGGTACGCCCCTTCTGATAATCTGCCTGTTAAACCGTCTAACATTTTCGTATCAGCGTTGACGAGGACGAAATCGAGCAGAAAGTCGGAGCTCTTCGCGCCGAGTTGTTAAAAAATCTTGCTGCTCTAGCACCAAGTGCCAAGAGCCTTAAAGCATCTGACACCCATGGCCTTGCCCTCGCTAAAAAAACCGAGTTGAGTAGGATGGCTCGCGCTCTCGGCACGCGGTCAGACTATCAGGAAGGAGATGCATTTGACAAGGAGAAACAGGACGAGATCAGAATCAGAAAACAAGCTGAACGAGAGGAGCGCGAGAGGAAGAAAGAGGAAGAACAAATCAAGTACCAAGAGCAAAAGGCAAAATGGGAGGCAGAGAAAAGGGAGCGGGATAGACTTAGACGGAGAGAAGAAGATAGGCTCCGAAAAGAAAGAGAAGAAAATGCAAAGCGCAGGGACCAAATGCTGCCACCTCCAGTTCCGGCTTCAAGGCTGGATCGTGACAGGAGAGATAACCGCGATAACCGTGACCGACGCTCCTACCAAACAAGTGGTCGACGCAACAGGAGCAGGAGCCCCCCTCGCCGTCGCGATGGCCCAGCTTCTCGTGAACGTGTTCGTGGACGTTCGTCGCCTACGCCGTCCCCACCACCCCGCAACCGCCGCCGTTATGATTCTCGTTCTCAATCTCCTTCCCGCTCGGCGTCACGCACTCCTTCAAGATCGCCACCTCACAAGGTTCGCCGACGTTCTGGTAGCCCCGCCCGTCGTCATGATTCACCTCCCCCCTCACCCCCTCGTCGTGGCAGAGAACGCTCTCCTACGCCTCCTCAGTATCGACGTGGGGGACGTTCTCCCTCAAGGTCTAGGTCTCCTCCACACCGTTCGCCTGTAGCCAATAGATCACGAGATGGTGGTGAGCGTGGGCGCCCAGGGTCCGACAGTCCTGTTCCTGCACGCAGTGGAAGGGCTAGATCCGCATCCACTGGCTCCTCAATGAGTGTCAGCACAAGATCTTCACGGAGCTCCAGGAGTCGAAGCCGTGATTAGGGCGACTAAAAATTTCTTCATTTCTATTATATGTACGTAGTGGCGTATTCGATGTTTAGGTACATTTTATCGTTGTACTGTACTTATTTAGCCTATGTCTTTTTTCTTCGAGTACAAATGTTTTCCTTACTCACAAGCTTTCGGTTGTGTTACTGTGTATGAAAGGGAATGGACAGATTCTCATGTTTCATAATGAGGTATGTACCAGAAGAATATCATTCAAGAGGCAAGAGCTGTGGTATCCAGAGGGCTTAACAAGCCAATCAATGCTCGCGCACGAATTTCCTTGGTCTTTTCTGCCTCCGAGGGAGTAGGTGGAATCGTAGGTGTAGATTTCGTCTCGACTGAGGCACCATCTACCGGATCAGCGTTCTCAGACGACGTGGCCTCAACCTCAGGTTTTTCTAATGCTGATCGACATGATTGAAGTAAATTCTACACTTTGCATGAGAAAACAGCTACTCTGAGTATTTGGCCTACCTTACCTCGCGAACACCACCTTGGACTTTTGCAAGATAGCCATATGCAAGCGGCAGATGTGCTTCTGGGATCTGGTAAAATGTCACTCTGTCAGTTTGTTGGACATCAAGACAACTGCAGCTCACCATTTCGCTTGAATATATGTTACGAATGATCCAATTTTGTCGGGCTTTGTTGAACTTCCATTTCGATGGGCGGTAAAATTGAAGAAAGGCGTATGCTAAACCTAATCGATTTCGAAAAGTCTGAGTAAGTTTTCCTGAATTTACCTACACTTTGTCGACTAACATTTTTTGGATTGCTCGGACAGAGACGCGTCCTCATCAGGATCAGGAAAACCTGTTTTATTTTTGCGTTTCTTTGCTGGAACGACGACATCGGAGGCGGTAGTAGAGTCAGACTCGGCGTGCTTCAACTTCCTTTTTGCCTTCTTTCCTGAATCCTCTTCATTCTCTGCGTTGCAAGCATCGGTAGATGGTTCTGCCTCCCGCTTCCGCTTTTTCGACTTCTTCTCTTTCTTTTATTCAGGAAATACTCACCGGAATGATTCTACTTATTCTAGGCCTTATTGGCGTTGCTATTTCCCCAACACGTCTGCAATTATCTATGTGATTGATTCCGCCGATACGGCCCGCTTGTCAACGTCACGTACCGAATTGTTAACAATGCTTTCGGAAGAGGAGCTGAAGGGTGTCCCATTACTCGTATTCTGCAATAAACAAGACACACAAGGAGCTCTCAAGCCCGAGGAAATAAGCGAACAGCTTGGTCTTGCTGGTGGTGAGAAGACAAGACCGTGGAGTGTGAGGGGTAGTTGTGCAACGAAAGGAGAGGGGTTAGAGGAAGGCTTAGACTGGTACGTCAGCACATTTCTACGAACTTGAATATAAATTTACGCTTTCCCTACAGGCTTGTTAATGCTATACAAAAGAAATGATTCACGGACATCTCTTTGTCTTCTCGCAGTAACATGCCCTCACGCCATCATTCATTGCATCTGTAAATTATGTCTCTGGTCTTGCGGGCCTCAGCCACAGGGATTTGTAGCCTGCGTTTTTTGACGATACCCATTATTACTTTATTACGTGCTTAAGCTTTACGGCTTCAATATTGTGTTGTGGTGCGTCATGACTGTTAGGACACTGTGTGAAGAGTTGTAGAAATTATCTTTACTTTTGAAGGATCTCCTTGATGTTCTTCCACCTGTGATTCTCCCACAACGAGTTAGAGTTTTCTGCCTTTTGTATCCCATCAATCTCGCCTTCTGCATCTCGATCTATTGACCCGTTACAAGTGTCAAGATATTCTTGGAAGAACCCTGCGAGAGGAAACTCTGGTGAAGGAATCTCGCTCACTCGTTCGATACTCGTTCCAAGTAACAACGCAATATCAAGATAACTAGCCGTCTGACCTTCAATTCTGAATGAGGTGTACGCCAAATGGGACGGATCAAGTTTTGTTAGAACGTAAGTCACAAAGCCTGCAATATGATGAGCCATTATTAAATAACACAACAATGCCTTTCGAAGCACGTACCAGCAGCATCGTCGATGGAAGTGAACGAGATAGGTCTTTCTACGTGAATATTCTTTAGAAGGTTCACCTTGCCATTAGATCTAGACCCCACGAGGTCAGGTATCTTTTCCATGAGAAACCCGGTCTGTGGTGCAGTACAGTAAGTTAGTGATGAAACAACTGTTTTCGGAGGACTTGCATAAATTCTGGAAGTCGGGATGCCGAGTGATTGGATGTATTCTGAACATATATATAAAGTCTGATTTTCTCCTCGTGCACAAAATATGCTCTTACTTGCGCTCTTATCCTTCGCCGCGAACAAGTCTTCTGTCGACCCCTCAGCGGGCATACCGAAATCAGAAGGCAAGAAGAGTTTGACGCCTGCCCCCTTTGAAACCTCGGCAATTGAGTTTTGGCAAGAAAGGCCGTCAGGATTGATGGTGGAGATGACAACTTCGATGTGGTATTGCTGAAGAACCCGAGCGATACTTGCGATATCGGTGTATCTGAGTTGCACTACTTTGACGCCTTCCGGGAAATCAGATTTGGGAGGTGAACGAGTGAGAACCAGTACGAAAACATTTTGTTGAACGAGGGCCTTTACGATGGGAAGGCCGACGTAGCCCGCACCCACAACCGCAAAAGACGTGTACCTAGACATGCGGGTTTCACTTCAGGAGAGCTCAACGTTAACCTCCTCCCCTGTGTGGTACCTCCCTCTGCGTCACTACCTGTGGCAAGCCAACGGCCACAAGGCGACAAGGTCAATCCCACATAAAAGGAGTTGGTTTGCATATTTCTGTGAGAGTATCCCACAGGCAAGGGATTCAAGGACAGAGCGTCGTAGACATGGACTCTGGAATCAGCCCCAAGGCCGAAGATGAGCCCACATGTTGGCCCTGTCCCTGGTGTCAATTTAACAATTCCACGGGGACGACGGGAGCCACATAGTGTTGTCGGATCATCCAAAGAGGAATACAGATTTGGAGGGGGTTTTCGCTTGACAGATCTTTTCCCTTTGACGGGCAGTCTCAGGTCCCAATGTTTAATAATGCTGGATATACATATTGATTAGATGGGTCAATAGATTTGACAGGATTCTTGCTCACCCATCAAACGAACCACTGCTGACTAGACCATAAGTTCCTATCTCGGGGTACAAAAGACTTGTAATACTCCTTGGTACCGGTGCTTTCTTGCCTCGACGCCTCGCCTTTGATGTCGAGTCCTCATGCGCTGCTGGAATAGATATTACGGGGCTCAGAAGGGTAGCTCCGTCTTCATCTTTGATCCCTGCAATCCGCAGATCCCACAAGCAAATTGTGCCGTCTCGTCCTCCAGTGCTAAGCAGATTTGCATTGCTCGGATCCCAGGCAACACACTTAACAGTACTCGTATGCCCACGGAGAGCATACATCACTGTTTCATGAGTCACACAAGTGATATGTGTTGATTGATCTCCAGAGCAAGTGGCTAGAAGCGTATCGTCGTTGTTCCATTTAGCGTCGAAAATGCCGTTCTGATGAACCTGTAGCGTCGTTCGAGGCGGTTCTACTTGGAAAGTCAGGCAAATCTTATAAAGGACTGAAGTGGCCGGTCTTTACGTACCTGGGTCCCAGTCTTGTCTTCTAGACGTGTTAACAAGATGCACTGTGCCCTGCTCAGTGGCTACGGCCAGTAATGGTACACCACCATTTTTTGCGTCTGATGTTCCCAGTCAGTTTCGTCATCAATCAACAAAAAGATCCACTCGCCATTTGTATATGAACACGCGTATGGTGGTGTCAAATACGCGTCTACGTCGGTAGACTGGCACTTGTAAATATCTGATTTATTGGAAGAGACGAAAGATTGGAGAATCGCTTGAGTAGAAGCTTTATACAGAAGGTAAGCATGTCAAACAAAGGAGCAACATCTCCAGAGACGTACGATTTTCTCGCCTTCTCCCAGGTACCGCCGTCGCTGCTCGCATTGTCTTGTGAAATGGTGTATACCTTCTTGCCCGAGGTCGAGGTTTCGCGTCGTCCATTTCAACATCGCCATCACTATCAGCCTCTTGTACAGATTCAGGCTTTCTTGCGTCATCTGTAGAGAAACTGAGCTTGCGCTTCCTCGATAGTCTTGCAGAAAAGTTTGCGGAAGGGGTACCCGGTTTGTCTGCCGGAGGCGTGGGAAGAGAAAAGGGCAATTTTGTCTGAATTGGAGTGCCAATAAAATTAGTGCGCTCGGTCAGAACACGCGGAGGAGACGAGGATGGGCTTGGAAGCATTTTGAAAGCAAGAATTTGAAAACGTTAACGCGTGTCAACAACTA